>CAAKHC010003665.1:21819-33868 GCA_901007825.1 Macroramphosus scolopax | reverse complement strand
GGAGGGGGGGGGGGGGGGGGGGGGGGGGGGGGGGGGGGGGGGGGGGGGGGGGGGGGGGGGGGGGGGGGGGGGGGGGGGGGGGGGGGGGGGGGGGGGGCAGCTTTAGCCTTCCACCACGCTGCTTGTCTTTTATCCACAGTCCCTGGATGCAGCTACATAGACGAGGAGGTGATACGCAACTAACAGTCACAGTCAAAGCCTCAGGCCACCAACCATAAAATAAAGAGTAACCCAGGGAAAAGATAGTAATGAAGAGTTAGAACAGAGAGGAAATAGATTGATGACATAACGCAGGCATTAGACTGTTCACATTAATTGATGAAACCATTGTTGCAGTCTTGCTATGTCAGGTTCTATCTACCAGGATCTATGCTGGATTACTCCCCGGGGGAAAGACATGTCATCAGTTCTCCCATGATACACAATTCAGTCGTGGAACAATCAACACATTGATTAACATGGCAGATCTGCAGAGATTTAATACGTCCTCTAATTGGACGCTGCTTGAAAGGCAACATGATCGTTACAAGCTAATGTCGCTGGCGTCGACAAGACTGCAGCTTCAATGGATGTTCAACTTTTTTATGTGGTAGTTTTTATTAGGGACACCAATATTAATCTAATGCAGGATAATACAACAGCCTGCAGTCCATCTGTTTAGTTTATTTATTGAATCTGAGAGATGCGTTGATTTATTCTTATGGTCCTTTTGGAGGCTGCACACCTTCTGTTTTACATTTCTATGAACTCACAAAAAAATCATTTGAACGTGTTATTAGTTAATGTCAAATACAATCATCATAAGCAGTGAAGATGATTATTTTAGCTTTTACAACACTAGCACGCAAGGCTTTGTCTGCCAAGCTTTCACTGCATGCTGCCACCTGCAGCGTACGAGTGTACACTACGGAGAGGATGCAAATCATGTTGGAACTGGTCCGGAAATAAACACTACAATGCACTAATGGATGAATCTGATCATCACAGATGGATGGGCTGTCACACCCCTCCTCTTTATGATGGTCTTTAGCAGAAATATGTGATCAGTCGCTAAATGAAAGTGAATCCCCACATGTAATATCATCATTAATGCCTCCCTCCAAATCGTAGGCCTTTTAATCATCAAAGAAGTGTATCCTTATAAGTTCTTTACTATTTTCAGCATTTAACTATTTTCTATGTCTGTGTCCAGATGATTAAACCATAAAGATGGATGACAAATGAATGTAGAAACTAACAGGAAATGTCTAAGTAAGGTGTTGTTGGTCTGCCACTGCCAGTCAGCTCATTCTTCATTTCTATAATGCAGCATCATCCTCTGTCTGCGCTCAAGAAGCCAATTAATAATATATGTATGCACTGTCATTGCCTTATTGTTTTACTAATGCGAGTGAACAAAGGTTCTCTCTCAACAGGAGATGCTGAAATCAGTTATGTATTAAGTGCACTTTGGCCCTGATCACTTTCTTTCAGTTTGAAATAATCTCACTGCAGACAGAGAGGAGGGCAGCAAACAGAGATCTGCAGGACGACGTAATTAGTGTTGAATAATGTGCAATCAAAACAGTGTTTGAGTTTATTGTTTATTTGTGGAACTTTATTAGATCAAAGAAAAGATATTATCCTCTCAAAGTGTCGGCATACGCACAGACTTGCCCGGATCAGTCACAAACAGCTGCCACTGCAGCTTCAAGGCACTACAAGGCCTACACAAACATCTGGAGCTCTTCTCATGTGGTTTTGGATGATGGTGTCTTTCTGCCAAATCTCTGGTATCTGTACAGTCAGGTTGTGATCCGGTGAATGTGAGGGGCAATCGAATGATGATTTACTCCTAACCCATCAAACCCTTCAGTGTCCCCTGACGTCCTGTGGATGCTTTGTCATCCTGTTTCAGGTCTTTCTTTCTCGGCCACAAGTCTTAACATGTGATTGCATTGCATGTCCCTTTGTGTTAAAGACAGTCTGAGCTAAACTCAAAGCTCACACGCCATTTAAGACAGATATCAGGACTCAGTCTGACTTTGCTTCATTCGAAAGGGTCATTTCCGGAAATGCCTAGTTCCCGCCGCCGCCGCTAGATGATGCTGTCGCTCCTCCGTGCGCCACCGCTGAAGTGGTGGAGGTGCTACACCTCCTTCATTGTGTGTGTGAAGGCACCGGGAGTCGCTCAGTGTAATCCGTCTCTACCCCGGCTCACTCACTCAGTCGTCCGCCATGGCGACCGCAAAAAGTCTCCGCTCCGGTGCGAGCAGCGTTTAAAAACTCTCCCGGCTCGCTGTTTCCTCCTCCGACTGGACGTGGATGTGATATTTTTCTTGCAACCGGGGGAATACTTAGGTGTGGAGTAGCACGCATTTGGAGCACACACAAAAAAAAAGGGTAAGAACCGTGCAGCTAAGTCCTGTCTGCGTGTGCTCCTCAGGGAAGTGATTCAACTTGTTTGAGGAGATTAGGGTTAAGTCGTGCGAGTGTCTTTGCCCTTATCTTACGTGATCCTGTTGGTTTTTCGAGGGAGGGGAAGTCACGACCCTTCTGGTTGGGGGGGAAATCTTCCTATCACTCATGTGTCCAGCGTGCACACATCCACCTTTACTGCATGTGATGTGCGCAGTCGTTGTAATGCTCCATGCGTGCAGCAATGCATGGAAGCAAATGTTGCGTTTATTCCTACCTGTCAGTCTGCAGAGCTCGTCCAGGTGAGTCCAGCCGGTTCATTGATGTCACACGTAGCAGCTGCTAATTTGCTGTGGATTACAGCAGTCTGCTCTATTAACCTACATTGCATCAATGGTGGTCTACATGGAGGGAGCTGACTGATGTTCTGCTCTATTATAACTGAGGCTGCTTCTGCAGAAATGGCAGCCTAGGTCTGGTTACAACATGCACGTATCCCTCTGTTGCTGGTTGCCATTCACTTAAAGAGCAGATGTCACATTAATACAGTGGGAACTTCACTGCCAGCCACACCCAGGTGTCAATGCCTGGAGAATTGTGCTTTTTGTTACTGTTGTTTTGCAGCTTAGCACAGGTAGAGCGTCGGGTGTATCAGCCCAGGCCTCTGGCCATTCAGCTGTCAGTAAAAGGATTCCAGCTGTGCTGTGTCCGACCGCACTAAGGGGCCCTTGTGTGCCCCCTGCTCACAGAGGAACCTCTGTTTAAAGCCCCGGAGATTCTGTAAGCCAGCTTTTTTTTTACAGCTCCATGTTACACACTTGTGGGGAATTTCAGGCAAACGCGTTCAAAGGCAGCGTGATTTACCCTGGGAAACACTCAGGGGTCTGTAAATGTCCCTCTGGCATTGGGTGTCACCTCTGGTCTCAGCAACAAGGTGCCAGCTGTTCAACTGGTTCCTGGTGTTGCGTTAGTCTGGATCTGAGTCACCAATTCAAAGGAACACACACACACACACACCTAAACTCATGACTGCTCGATTCATGATCCACGGTGAAGGGCAGGGTACGTGTCGAGCGAAATAATCACTCTTTCACTGCCCTCTGTTTCACTGGTGTTTTGTTTGAAGAGTGTCTGGTTACACGCGTGCATGTGCAGGTCATAAACGCCGTGAATTTTTACAGACTCCGACAGGAGACACTTGCCAATAATCGAGACGTGGCCCGCCGAGCAATGACTGTGTCGGGATCAAATGTCGTACACGACTGGGGTTTCTTTTTGAAAAATACGCCTGCTTCCATTCACGCCCCCGGTGACCGCATTAGGTCTGGTTTCCGTTAGCCCGAGGGAATGTTTGCCTGAACTCTAGCTGCAAAACCCCCAACATCTCACACCCTCTGCTCTGGGTTGACGCTGCTCAAACAGGTGCAAACGATGAGAACATGCAGTAGTTCGTAGTAAAGAAGCAAACCCCTTTTAACATGAAAAATAGTACAATTTGGCAGATGTTTTTTCATTAGACAAAATCACATTACTGCTAAAAAACAGAGTGCTGATAAGGACTTGATAGATTTAACCAATTTGGAAATTTTGGAACCAGATGTAAAACAGAAACCATCTGCCGGAACATAACCATGAGTCAGTATTGCAACAACTGCGACACAATTACGCGATTTACTTCCACATTCATTACCAGTGACTGTGTGACGCTTCTTTGTCCAAACAAGTGAGTTGATCATCTTGAGCTCTGCGGAGTCAAGATTGGAAATCTGTTGCACAAAGTTTCTGACAATCCGACATTAACCATTAGCTGCAAAAGTAATCAAGGATTTAATTGCAGCTCTGCTTTTTTTTTCCTTAAACCTCATCCAAGTACAACCGGCAGTGTTTCATGCAGTAAGAAACACATCATCCACAGCAAGCACACCATCATTAAGGCTCTCTTTGAATTTAGTGTATCTGCTGTTCTTGGCCTATTTTCCTCGATGCACTCTGCTGGATTACTCCATTCGAAATGCCTTATTCAGCTTTCAGCTTAGACTTGGCAGCGGTCGTTCACCTCTGCGGCGGTTGAACAACTGCCCATTGGCCTCAACACTCCGATGAACAACTTGGTGAGGTCTCGGCTTGACATCAGCCGGCTGGAATGTGCAATGAGGAGAGAATTGAGCAGGACAGCAGGGCCTTAGGGGATCTGGCTGTGGAAACACGGGGGTGGATAGTGACCTGCTCATGTGTCAACTTGGCATGAATGAGTCCACAAATTTTGTCTAAACACAATCCTCTTCACCTGGGACGAACTCAGACTGAGTTACTCAACATGTTATAGATTGTGAGCCTCAACTTTGGTTTGAATGTCACATAGCTGGATGGAGTAGGGATTGTGTGTGTGTGGCTAATTATTCTACACTCTAAATGATCTAAATAAACTTTACTATTAAACCTCCGTATATATAGCACCTAAACCCTGCTGTGTCATCATCTGCTTTGACGCCCTTGAGACCAATTAGACAAGTACATGTCTGACTGTCTTTGGCCCCGATGATTTGCGTTCACGACTTCCCGAATCAATTGTCATCGTATTGTCTCTTTGATTTCACACTCTAGCCTCGTGAGTCTTTCGTCAAATCGAATTAAGCCTGCCTGATTTGTGCTTTGAAATCAAGAACATGCTTGAATCTTTTTTTTCTTTTACAGTAATTGGCTCTCCCACAGGCAACAACTATCATCTATTAGTGGAGAGTGCAAATATTGCATTTGCAATTACTCACTTAATGTGACAAAGGAAGGTTGTTCGGCCTGTCCTCGGAGCCACAATGGGCTCTTTGCTGCTCAGGAGGCTTATCTACAACTTAAATACTTGTTCCTACCTGTTTTACTGCATTATTTGTGTTCATACATATGCAGGTTAGGTTTGTAACTTCTTGTCAGTTCACTGGGGTAGAAGGTATTTTAAAAATGTAAACATGCCACTCTTGCCTGTATACTAATGTCTAGCCTACAACACTGTGTGTCTGATATACAATCATGCTACTTATTTAGACAAGTTTTGCTAGGTTTTAAAATACTTATGAGCCCTGATAATAAAGAAAACTTATTATATTCCCTTCTTACATTAGCTTCTGGCTGGAGGACCCGATGACTCTTTCCATGGCGTATTCGACACAATAGTGGGCTGAACAGAGATGATGTGTGGGAGAATATAATCATGTAGCTAATCAACTGCTTTTGTAGTCGAGGAACCTTTATCACCAAGACTAAAATACTCCCAAACAGGGGTAGAAGCCTTTTTCTCCTTTACTAGTCCTGGAACGACATCCCCACCACTCAGTCGCCAACAGGCACTCACCTCCTTTACCACAATACAGCATTTCCATATCATTTAATAGATAGATTAGTGTCTGTTGTTAGGCCGGTAATGGAAATCAGAGCTTAGGATATCTGTAGAGAACTGTAATACCTTGATGCAGCCCAGGCCGAGTGCAGGTAGAGTTCAGAGAGTGCATGTCCTTGTGTTCGTCGTCCTGACTGCTCTTACTTGGTCTCTGTGCAGGGTGGGCAGTGAGCAGTGCACCATGGCAGAGCCAGATCCAGATGTCTCTAGAGCAGGGCAGCGTCTTGGAGCCCCGGAGAGTCTTGGCATCAGTACACTGGACCCCGGGCACAAACCCCCGGCCATGCCCCCTGGACGGCATGTCACCATCAGGGTCCGTATGTTGGATGGCACAGAGGAGCTCTTTGACATCTCGGTGAGTCCTTAATGCCTTCTTGTCAGCTACTTTGTTTGATGGGAATACTAATGTGGGTATTTGACTCCAGCCAACAAACATTTCCCGCTTCCATCATTGCAGCAATAGTCTGGAAACAGGTTGGCATGGCAACTGCATGATGTTAATTTGTCGAATTCAGGGATACAACTGGAGAGACCTTATTAGGTGTGCCAGGCTTCCAGTTTAATGTTTCTGTCTTTCCTCACAAACCGTCTCAAACAGCCTCTCCTGCTATTCTCTATTAAAACACACTTTTATTTCCCCTGTAACCTGCTGACAGCCGTTTGCAAACCCGTGGTGGTATTTCCTTCATTGTCATCATGGCTTAGGGAGGATATGCAAGAACCTTCAGAGACAGGTGCATAAAAGAGACGGTGCTCTCTTTTATTTGTCAGCCATTTGCTTCTCCAGATGTTTAAAAAATAGCTTATATATATCGATTGTAACTGAACTGTCATCATATAAGTATCATAATACTTTACATAATATCCAAGGTACAGATCGGGTTGTGAATATATATATATATATATATATATATATATATTCTCTTTACTTTGGGACTGGATTAGCTTTGCAATATTCAAGATCTTTCTTGTCCCCAAGAAATCCCACAGAAAGACTCTGACTTCCCTCCCGCCCGGTTGATCACATGTGCGGCAGCGTCGTCCAGAACTGATTGAAAACACACGACTGAGCCATGATGTTGCACTTAGTGACATGTACCAACCTTATAATAACACAGGCGATGTGGTTTATTTTGAGTCAAAACCACATGTGTGTCATCCCGCTGCGGTAAAACCGCACGA
This sequence comes from Macroramphosus scolopax, assembly GCA_901007825.1. NCBI lineage: Eukaryota > Metazoa > Chordata > Actinopteri > Syngnathiformes > Centriscidae > Macroramphosus > Macroramphosus scolopax. The sequence goes on along the minus strand of CAAKHC010003665.1, from coordinate 26,898 downwards.
TTTCTGTATTAATTCGCAGCTGAAAATAGTCCCCGACACATGCACACTTACTCCTGTTTGAGTAAAAACCCACAGCGCCCAGCTCTTAAACGAAATGACTGATTATATGTATACGAGTCAAGGTTAATATCTTCATTTAAAAATAAAGGGCTGAGAAGGCCGAGGTAGGTAAGTCAGACATACTGCAGACCTTGGTTTAATGGTGGCGTGAGTGTAAAAACACTGTTATTTGTCTTAGAATAGAAGAACCGGACATTTCCTCCGACCGCGATCCTTCCTGCCTGAAACAGACGAGTGAGATCAGTAGATGAGGGGAAAGTGGTGATGTGGTGATTGTACGAACGGGGTTTTGGCAGTGAAGCCGCAGTGTGGGACTGTTGTGTCCTCCTGGCTGCGTCCCAGGACACATGAGTGAACGGCGCTCCTGCAGCTGCCGGTGCGAGAAGCTCCATGTGCATGACTGCTAATCTTTCCAGCGATATCATGTGTTGCACGCAATACTTTAGGTTCACTGGATTCTCACAGCCAGATACAGTTGAATTACCCTATTAACATATTATCTTGTGCGCATACTTGTGTATGTTTGCACGCTTTATTCATACTGCAGCGCCCCCAAACCTTTTGTGAGCATTCAACTTTTTAGAAAGGAAGTTCAATGTTTTTGTGATCTGGTTTCTATTACACTCGGTATTTGGGTTAACATGATTAATAGCGACTGGTTATGATTGGAATCAGTTCAATACTGAGAGAGAAGACGGCAACTGTGAAGTGAGATTGTCTGAGTTAAAGTCTGTGTGATGAAAGCTCTTGTGTGAGATCTTCTGTTTATATATTGCTGCTTCAGTTTCTGTTCCAACATCCCTTCATTTGGTGTTTCATGTGGATAAAAAGTTAATGCAATTGATGAATTTGAATACACACGGACACACAGACTGATTTACTACATCATTGTTAGAGTATATCTCCATATTTATGGCGAATGTTATCAAGGGATTGTGTTCGCTTTTATCTTGCTGTTCTTGTGTTTGTGTGTACCGATGCCAGGTCAACACAATAAATTAAGCCGATACTATTACCTCGACCCTGTCGGCAGCAGGTCTCCCTGCTCCAGGAACAGGCGATGTGCACCGGAGGAGTGTTTTTAATCCATGTGCAGCATAACTAGATAGAACTTCAGCACATCCCAGGACGCTAAACTAGCCGAGTCATGATGACGACCTTCAGCTGAAGAGACCGGCTTTGTCACTCACTGTCACACACGTTCTATCTTCTATCTGAAGTTTGAGATTGAAAAAAAACAACAACTTGAAAGGCTTAATATCGGTTTGCCTGGGGGTGTCCAGGACGTACTTCTGTGTTATCTTTCCTGCAAATTTACAGCGATACAGGGGAACATTCTCATTTTTAGCCTCTCGCTCCAGTTCAATTGCGACTATCATTTTCCCCGGTTTCATACCAAATATCTCGGATGATTCGGTTCAGCTGGGTAGAAAAACATCCGCCTCCTCCTCCGCCGCTCAGATCACGCTGATACTAATCTTTTTTTTTCCCCGCAGCACTAAACAGAGATAACTGCACGGTCCACAAAACACGCTTGTCAAGTAATTATCTCTGCTTTTTTATTTGTTAATGGGTACATGCAGCATTGTTTGCATGGTATATTGGAGTTATAGTGATTTTCAAGCAACCTCCCCCCCCCTGTAAATGATACCAAAGGCTTCAGTTCCCTGCTCCTCTGGTTCAAAAGGGTAAGTTTCCATCTCAACGGGCAGAGTATCAGATGGTTGGGAAACAAAAAAAGGGGCCATCCACCATCCCGTGGGTCACATACCATGCTGTGGCCTACTTAGCAGACTGCCTGTGAACATGCTAACGACGTTTGGCTGCACAAACCTGACTGACAAATATTTCTCGTTGCACCTTTTTTTTATTTGATTTCCAGGAAGTTATTTCAAATTTGGAGGTTTTGGTCCAGAGGTCAGCAGAGCAGGACATCCAGATGTCTGTGCTGATGTTTTGACGCTTCTGTTCGCCGGTGGCTGGTGGAAGCTCTGCAGAAGTTGCTTGTGAGCAGTGTGATAGCGGGCCTGGATTTTTTGGGGGGGGGATGGGACGACGAAGGCAGAGCAGAGGGAGGAGAGCGGCGCTCATTCCTGTGCAAGATGAAAAAGGCAGTCAGGCTCCATTAGTTAAACCTCACAACTTAACATGGAATGTTCCACTTCACATGTAACGCTGTTAGACACTCGCCATTAGAAATTCACTTTTTCACATCGCATTACTATTTCTGTCTCTCCTTTTCTAACTAACACGAGCCACCGAGGAGTGCAGTTTGTCTTCTCCAACCCCGGCCGCTGCTCCGTCCATTACAGCTTTGGCACAGCCACGGAAAAGACGAATGTGCAGACAAGAACTCGTTAACTTCAGATCCCTTCATCTCCTCTCTTTTTCATTCGCTTTCCATTAGAGACGTGTAGAGATTTTTTTTTTCCACAGTCGCATTAGGCAATATATTATGCTTTGCTTTCCTAATTACTGATACAGTCATCAGCATATTAATACACAGTAAGTAAGTAAACCCATTACACCATGACACCATAGAGCAGGAGTGTTGTGGGTACCTGGTGGGCGCGGAGCGTCGGAGCTGTGTTGTGGGGCGTGTTGATATTCTCGGCAGCGGCTTTTGATCAGTGGGTTCAGATTACTAATCAGGGGATAAAGATGTTGTTGGATGAGCCCCCAGCTTTGTTTGTATTCAGTTGATGTTATCATCTGATAATCCATCATTAGAAGATATATTACTCTGATCTGTCTGCAGATGAGTGAAAACACCGAAGCCTTCATTGCTCTGTAAGAGCTTCTGGAATACAAATGCCCGTCTTCTCCTACCTGCCCGTCTTAGGCCGGATTTATTCTCCCAAATGAACGTTTCCACGGACATACGGAGCCTAGTACTTTTCTTAATACTACTTTATGGAGTCTGACTGGAGTGTTTACTGGGAATGTCTATACTTATAGTCCTCTCTCCTGACCCTCTGCACACACTCCTAACCTTTAACACTAACAGTAAATACTGTTCTTAAAATACCGTTTTAAGATCTTCGGTGCCCAAGTATAGGTTCTTATGACATCCCTACTCAGTTCAACCGGTTGACTCACAGTAATAGCGGCTACAGAGTTCATGTCAAAGGGTTTAGTTCCTCTCCTCCGAAGAGCCGTTATTCATGATTAGCTATTTACCCCGTTGTTCACAGCAAAGCGTAGGCATCAACTGGGCGAGATACGAGATGAAGTCCCCAAGGACCAACGGTATTGATCCTATTTTTGGACACAGAAGAAGCGTGTGATGCTGGAAGCGATCCCTCGTTCCCATAACTAAAGTATGTTTATAGCAAGAAGATGAGCGATGAAACCGGGGCGGCAGGGACCACCCGGGATGAAGAGGACCTACGAGCTATACGGGAAGACTCTCGCACCAGTCCAGAGGGTTTAAAATCATACCAGCATGCTGTCGGCCGTTCATTGTGATGGAAAGCAATTAGAGCAGCTTCAGAGTGCCTTGTTATCAACTGAATGGCAATGAGGACCCGACTTAATGAGGAGGAACATCATCAAGGGCTTCTCTCAGCTCGGTCTTCTGCAGCGTTAGAACGGTTGTCAGACGGCTGACTGACCTTTAGTAAGGAACAGCTGAGGTGCTCCTGCAGGACTGTCACCGCCTGTGGATCGGTGCCTACGTGTACACAGAGAGTTGAGCTATCGGAGCCATCAGAGGTGCATCAACACCATTTTCTCTGCACCAGTTCAATCGGCAGTTACTAGATTAATGTGTCCCGTCGTCGAGAGGCAGGACGACGGCTTAGCGGTCAAACAATGTGTGTTTAAACAAGTTAGATTGACGGGAATGTCAAATCGAGTGTCCGTCAAACACCGCAGACATCAGAAATTCTGCTTAATCAGTCGATCTGAATCAGCTGGGAGGGTTCCACAGCAGTTAGCCGTTGCCATGGTTACACCAGCTAAGTTAATGCTGGGTGAGTCCCTGAGGGATACCTCCCGAACTCTGGCTTATTACTCAAAGGTTTTAACTGCTATCACCCTAATTTAGACATCGTGAGAGACGGGAGACTCTGCTGAACACAGTGATGTCGTGGATTTGTTTGTGGTGTCAGAAATGTGGGAGATGCAGCCAGTTAAAAATTCCCTTTTTTTTTGGATTCCCTCCAACAACTCCAGGTTTTTATTAGAACACCAAGTATTTTGTTCTTATTTTGAAGCATCAACACACATTTTAGCAGCTTTACATTCAACATACCAAGCTCACACGTATGTGAAGAACTCCCCGTCTTCTGCAACACCGCTTCTGCACCGAGAGTCATGTCGGCCTAATTGAAATTCAAGCTACATATTATTTGTGCACATTTCAGACTACCGGCGGCTGCAGTATCTCACGTTTCATGTTTGCATTTTCGATTATGACGCGTTGACTGTGAAGAAACGCAGAGCTCAGAGAGGGGAGGAGGGGGGGGGGGTAGTCTAGTCTTGAAGCAGTCTGCTAAATCCTGTTAAATGTGGAGCTTGTCGTGGGGATGCCTCCCCACCCTTACAACGCTCAAGGGGGCACGAACGGCTGGAGTTGGTGGTTGAACGATTTCGGCGCAGAAGATACGATTCGGCCCCTAAAAACATCTTGATGAGCTTTCATTGGCTGGAGAAGTAGATTTAATTGACTGTTAAAGTATTCAGGAGAATAGGGGCGACCAAAAGCCCCAAATCCAACTACCTTTTATACCGTTTGGGTGAGTTTTCTGAACCCATTACTGTCACTCCCCTCTCCGATATGAGTCATGCACTAATAACAGTGTGACCTATTTAGGTTAATTGCTGCAACTGTTTCCTTCCCACGATGTATGTGGCCAGTTTCAGATGATTGAATATTAAAGGCTAATTCAATGCATGTATAGGAGCGAACTGTTGGTGATCAAGGCAACCCCCCCCCCCCCCCCCCCCCCCCCCCCCCCCCCCCCCCCTCCCCCCCCCCCCCCCCCCAACCAACCCACACACACACACAAAAGAAAC
>CAAKHC010003665.1:8114-18809 GCA_901007825.1 Macroramphosus scolopax | reverse complement strand
TGAGTGTGTGTGTGGGTCTGCAGCCTCTGTGTGTGTGTGTGTGTCTGCAGGGTGTGTGTGTGTGTGGGGGGTGGGTGTGTGTGGGGGGGGGGGGGCGGGGTGGGTGGGGGGGGGGGGGGGGGGGGGGGGGGGGGGGGGGGGGGGGGGGGGATGAATGAAGCAAAGATTGAGGCAGGGACGGATATCGGAGGACGGGGATGGTTTCGGTGTGGGTGTCAGAGCGAGAGAAGAAAATCTCAATCCGACAGCCCCCAGGTGCACAAATGCCAGCTGGAGAGGTATCGACTTGACAGCACAACCCCCAAGGCCCCATTGTTAAAGTGGGAGATGTTGCATAAAGTACCACAGAGAATAGCAAACCAGAAGATTCATCCGCCCCGAGGCAGCAGCAAAGACGAGCTCACATAACTTAACACAGGTTCTCTCTGTGCTTTTTGTTCCCCAAACTGTTCTTGGCCTCTATTTCAGTTCTTGGCTGGGCATCCTAAAACTGTTCAGCCCTTTTTCCGTCTCCCCATTGGTAAGTAATGTGCGGAAATCAGAGTCAAAGCTCCGTCAATGGGGGCCAGTGTGGGAATGCCCCATAATAGATATCAAAGCATTTGTCCCAGGGGACGTCTTCTTTCACACAACCAGCGGGGGATCGGTTCCTTCTGGTCATTTGAGGTCTCTGGAGTTTCTCATCAACAACAAATGACTTGTTTTAGAGTCACAGTGCGAGCAGCGTGGTTCCAGTTCCCCCAGCAGGCTTGTGAAAGACATAATGGATCCATTATACAGGTGTATCCATTAGGCCCGATGCAGGTGTAATCCAGATTGCATTAACGAAAGACGCACTTTTCAGAGGGCCAGTTTCCCTCATTTGTAACATATTAAAATCAACTCTGGAGCGGCGCTCCGACCCGAGTCCGAGAGACTAGTAACCGTGCGACCTGAACCGAAGCCAAAACACGATGCACTTACTGTAAGCCGATAAGACGGAACAAACTCCAATTCATCCGAACCCAAACGATCGGATTATAAAAGTAAAGCAACTGACACTTTAACAGCAGACTAAACACCACAAAAGCAATATGATCCTCTCAGTGGCTGCAGCCACGGTTACACACTAAAACAGGAGAGCTGTGCTGTTCAACACTCCACGGAGACGATAGATATTATTTATTTTGTACGAGCGGTGGTCTCTGACGGTGGTTGAGATTAATGTCCGACACCCTAAAGTCTCCCCGAGGTGTTTAATTGGGTTGTGATCTGGCGACCGCTGCGTCAGCACGCCGACACTTCCTGCCTTTCTCGCCTCTTGGTTTTCCTGTACACATGAATATTCCGCAGATATCTCGTCGGTTTCAAAGTCGTAGCATTAGGGATTAGTCGTGATCGTCTTCTTCTTGCGTTTCTGTTTGACACCCCGGCCGGATGTCGACCGGATGCTCAGTCACATGAGCCGAGACGACCTCCTCTCGACGAACGCGGAAAAGCTTCGGAGCATTTAACCTAATACAGATGTTTATGGTTAATTACATTACACTTGAATGACTGTGGTGTAAGTGCAGTGATTACAGCGCGCAGTCTAATGTGAACCATTTGATTTGAATTAGATAATTATGTCCACAAACCAGGTTGTGTTCTCGTCGCTGTTCCCTTTTGTCCGCAAGCAGGATTGTGCAAGAACTACCAGGCTTGTTTGAATGAAACCTGGAAGAAAGGATGAACCCACCTAATGTTTGTGCAGATCCAGATCACAGGACGGATTCAGGATTTTATTTTTCTCTTAACGTTGCGACATTTCGTTGACCTCATTGCGAAGCGGAGTGAGCAAGCACGCTGCATACTTTAGACTACCAGTAACACAGGGAGACTAAAAGCCTGGCTCTGCTTGACAAGGCCGACCCCAGACATCCATTCAGAAACCAACACTTAAAGATGCACTACTTTAAACCTCCCACCAGCAGAACCACTCATACTCACTTCTCATCTATTGTTTATGTGTTTTTAAATTAGTCAGAGGGTTGCTTCAGCGTCTGAGAAACCTTAAACCCCGGCACTGTGAAGCATGAGTCCAGTGGGCTGTCTCTATAGCCAGATGTGTGTGTGTGTGCATGCATGTGTGTGTGTGTGTGGTAGTCACATCCTTGTAAGTCGGCTTAAGTTGCTGTAACCTCACAGCCAATGGTTTTGGATGAGCCTGAGAAGCCTTGAACAGGGCGTGGTGTTAGAGCTCCATGTATTTAAGCTTCTAAAACCATCGTTATAGTAACAGTAATTAGATCATTATTACATGGAGGGAAAGTGCTAAACGTGGCGGCACTAAACGCAGAGCCCACGTAGAACCATTTAAATGTCATTTTAAGCCACGTGCTTATATCCTGCCCCCAATTATTCTGTTTTTTTTCCCCCTTCAGATATTAGGAATCCCATTTTTCTTTATGTTGCCATGGTTACTGGTATTTCTGTGTCTTTCCCCCTTTGGAGGAATTGTAGTCAGAGGTGGCTGAAATCCCTGCTGGACCCGGTGCCCTGCAGACATGCAGCAACAGCTGCCTTCACTTTTGCCCGCGTCTCCTCACGCATTCGTTTCGCCGGCTCGTGTTTTGTGCCTCCGAACGACGTCAGATGTGAGACTTCCCCCCCGCAGGACGGCGTCCAACATTTCGTGAAACGAGCGCTAATTTTTTTCGCACGCCGACCTTTAGAGTTTAGCTCAAAGAAACGCCGTGCTAAAGTGGAACCTCACGTCCAAAATACACAGGGAAGGGTTGCGGTGCGATACAGCTGTGGCAGCAGAACGCTTCCAATGTAATCAACCGAAGCCTCGACGCCGACCACATGAGCGAGCGGTTGCAGGCTGCAAACCTCCTATTTTGGCACCGGCGGTCTGTTTTCGTTCATTATCAATCTGCCTGCAGTGAAACTGATAATGCCCGTTGGAAAATACTGGCAACGTAAAGAGGAGTAATAAGCTTTAATCGCTCATACGCTCATGCACACTCTCTCATACACAAAGACAGGTGTTCTTAATGAACTTAAAATCAGCTGGCGTCTTGCTGCACACACCGTTTGTCAAATCCTCTTCCACAAGAAGGCCGGCCGTGGTCTGAGGCTTTGGCACGGCGCTAGAAGATCAGTTATATTCTCACAGCGAAAATCCCAGCACACCTGTTATGCATTGTCGAAGTTATATAAGCTGATCGTAAATGCATTAAGGTGCTCGACTATGATCGTTGACAGATTGACTCTTGGCCGATAATCTTTAAAGCGAGTGATTAGCCTTTGCTTGGTCTGATCCCTTGACTTTTAACATACCAAATGTTTGATTAAGTTAAGTATAGTTTTTTTGGGCAATGTGACGATTGGAAATGTGTCCTGTAGAGGTTTGTTAACACCATTTCTATGGAGCAAATCAGGGCTGAATTCTCATGGGATTCTTGCATGATCTTGCAAATCCTGCTGCCTTGCGAAGTCACGTGATTCAGGCGGACATTGGCTATGTGGAGACAAAGCAGGCGAGGGCATCCCGACCAACAGAAGATCAGGAAGGACTTCTGGTTCTTGCAGTTGTTTTTATTCGTATGGAAATAAAAGAAGCAAGAACACAATTTCAATTTCTTAATGGGGTTTTCAGAGCAGCTACTGTTCCATGATATATGTACCACGATGGAAGATTTTGCCATATCACCCGCCCCTAGTTTGGCACATGAAGTCAAAGCATCTATCATCCTTACTGTAACTGGCTCTACACCACAAGACGGTGAGCCGCTGGATTTGCTGCTCTGACTGCTAAGTAGTTTAGAGCTAATCTGAAGCAGGCCAATTGATTGGCCTCAGCGGTGAAGTGACATGTGCAGCTGTCATTATTTATTACTGGTGGAGATTAAGGGTGAAGGAAGGAACATGCAACAGGGCAGTGCCGACAACCGGTACTTTCCTCAAGAGCCTTTTCCTTCCTCGGCGAAGGGAGGAATCTAGCACCACCCGAGCTGCCAGCTCTCTTCTTCATTACAATTTGTCTCCCTCAAAAAATCCCTGTGGAGGTCTGGAGTGAGATGGCAAAGTCAAAAGCTCTCCCAGCCTTTGATTCAGGCTGCGTTAAGGCCCCCAGATGGTAGTTGACTCCTGCGAGCCTAAATCAGCCATACAGGCACTATTACTGTTGAAAGCTAAATACATATTCAGTGATCGGATTAAACATGAAGGACGTATCAACTTGAATCAGACGTTGATTAATCAAATGACTCCGAGAAATAAGTCCGACATAATGAAAGTAAACATTAGCTGCAGCCGTGATTAGGAGCGGGTGATCTGGATGGAATGATCAGTCACAGCAGTGTTAAGAGACAAAGCAGTGAGTTGATTAATCTATTAGTCAATCAGTTGGCAACTGTTCAAAAAATGCCAAAGTTACGTTGGTTGCAGCTTCTGGTGTGTGTGAGTTTGCTACCTCGTCTTCGTCTCGTGTGCCCTTTATTAGATGGCAGGCAGGAAATAGAGGAAAGAGAGGTGGAAATTACTTTCAACAAAAGATGCAACTAATATATTTCATGAATATTTTTTAATGAAAAGAAAGCAATCAATCATTAAATGCATCATCATTCTCAGTAGGCTCGGGCGGTATCTCGCTTTTCTTACCTTCCTGACATTTCTCCGGGGATATACGGTACATAATGGTGTTTGTATTAAAGAAAGGAAAAGCTGAGCTGCTGGGAACAGAAGTCATCTTAGCATACAATATCATTTGCTATAAGATGTTACTGCCTCCGTGCACAGTTTTCCTTCCTCTATGTTTTGTTGATTTGGAAAGCATCTTCGATGGTTAGTTAATGTCGGCTTGTCACGGGTTTGATGGCCGGGGTGCTTTTTTACAATCGCAGCCCTAATTGGTGATACGATGTTTGAAATGTTATTCTCTTTAGCAACGACTTACTTTAAGCAAATAGCTTATACAGCTTCATCCGTGTTCGCTGGTCGTTATCGGGACAAAGCCCAAACAGGAGGAGAGGCTTTTTGCTTTTTTACTAGTCCTGTAACATTATCCCCCATCACTTACAGTTGCCATCTTTCTCGCTCAGTTGCGCGTCACATCAGCAGAGACTGACCTCTAGTGGCGATTGCTGTGCACTACAATACTTCACCTCTATACAATATCTGTACTCCTGACGGTATTGAAAATCCTACCTTCTTAATATAATATACTGTGATACCTGTGCCCAAGCCTAATTTTGCAGCCTTAGTATTTTCATATTAAAGTATTGATCCATATTTTAATATCTGTTCTGTTATGATATTTAAATCTTGTGGGAAATCAAAGAGGAAACTTCTGAAAGACAAAATAACAAGACGGTTGTTTCTCTTTTAATACCTGAAAAAGGTCTGAAACAAACCAATTTATTAGATCTAATATTGCCACGAACCGCTTTTTCTGGGTTTATCAAGCCAGTATCCACTTATTAAATATGTTCCCACTATTGTCTGTCTGTTAATACAACTAGAGGGGCATATTTACCCCAAAAAAATAGCAAAAACCTTCATATCAATATTCCCGGGGGAACGCAGCCATCTGTTGTGTGTCAGGTTGTTAACTGTGGTAAATTAACAGATCACTAATCTGCCTCTCAAAAATATCTGCTATTAATTTGAGAATCCTAGAATTATCTTTAAATGTTTAAACGGCAGGTTTAGAATCATCTGCCCCTACAACGACAGTCTCTCACAACTCTTAATTTCCCATCTCAGGGGAAGAGTCACACTCCTTGGAGAGGCAATTGATGGCGGTTTGTCTTGGGTTTGTTTGCTGTGAAGAGGTGCATGGCCGGCTTTAGTGGCCTGTGATGGATGAGCATTGGATGTGACTTTTCAGGTGCACAATTCTGCACAGGACTGATGATGATGATGATGACTGACCGTGTGCACCGTTATAGAAGCCTCTCTGTTGTCTAACAGGTGTGGATTTTTGTGCCTGTTTGAGAGCTGGACTGTGGTTCTCTATCAGGTACATGATGCATTCGTACTCATTGTTTCTTTGGCGCACTGCTAAGACAGTTTATCAGATGTATGTAAAGTCACATAATCACATGATTCATATTGAGGGAAAACCAATGCAAATATTTAGCAAAGATGCAACACTGGTTAAAAACCCATATTTTTTCAAACCATTATATCCATTCAAAATAGCAAACAAAGTCATTTTCTTCCGTTGGATTTGGGGATTGAGATGACACATCCAAATCTTCCACCTGGTCTGACCTTGTGGGAGTTGTCTCTCAGTTACACCTAATTAATCTCTTAATTAACCTATTGATTGCCTTCATTTTCACAGTTACAGTTTTCCCTCCTCATGCAGGAACTCCCTCATTTCTGCAGGCGACGGCAGCTGTCGTTTGCCCAGAAATCGCAGATGAAAGCTGCTGTTACGTCTGCTTCGGTTTGGAACAATACTCCCATTTCGTTTTTTTTGCATATCGTGTATGGTAATCGCAGTTTTTTGATATTTATTATTCAGTTCCGCGGTCTGCTTTTATTTGGGGAAACTTAACACGGAGTGCCTAAATGTGAAGTGACGCATCCTCCCCGTGAGTGACATTAATCCCCTGCTCTGGTAAGGGGTCGGCGGTGGAGACTCTCCAGCGTGGGGTCCCGAATTTGAAGCCTTCTGAAAGGGATTCAAGGCAGATGAAGGAAAAAAAGAGGCCAATTTTTTTGGGTAATTCCAGCTGCCTTGAACCCCCCCCCCCCTCCCTCCTCCTGCCCTCTGCTTATTCTAATGATTCTCCAAGTTAGGCTTCAGGCATGAAAGCATTTTGTGGTGTCTGGCATCAGTGTGCGTTAAACATTCTACCATGACTTACTGTTTTCGAGCACAGCAAAGCATGTGAGCGCTTCATGTCGAAAGCTCTGCTGCTGCCGCTTGTGTACTTGCAATAAATAATGCAAACCCACAAGTGTTAGATCTTTGTCTGACTTATGGCACTAACAGTGGGAGCTTCCTGCCTAAAGCTCTGGACTGTTAGTATTCATCAGCACGGCGGTTACCACCGGACGCTTAATTATTCTTTATGCAGAATCAATAGCTTTCTTGCAGCAGCGGGGCTCCGGGGAGGCGAGCAAAGTATGGGGAAAATGTCAGATAAGGGAGGAGACGGTAGTCGTGGTGGCTGCTGAGGGTGGCTACCTACCGTCTAAGCCCCTATTGAATCCAGGGGACATTACTTTCATGGTTGTCCTCTCGGGGCCGGGCTGTGACAGAATGACTCTGACAGCTGTGACAACCCAATCATCACCATTCCTTTCATTCTGTAATGATGTTTTTCATCAGCAACCCAGGATGAGAAAGCAGGAGCCTTGATACTAAAATGATTTCATCACCCTGCACATGTGCCGTAACACCACCGGTGACCGCCTTTTGGTTCCATGACAGCGAAGCTGTTCTACATGTGAACACGCACTGCAACATATGTGTGATCATGCGTCCGTATGTGCCGCGAGAGGACGCAGGTAATTTGACAGGATTATTAGCGGCGTCGCCTTCCGCCGCTGTTCTCCCTTTGTCAGCTTCCCCGCTGTTGTCGAGCCACGCCGGGAAGCTCTGCGGCACATGACCTGAATCTCAATGAGCTGCCGCTGACCTCTCTGTCCTACGCTTCCCTTACACTGCATATACCTGCACGTGCACACACACACACCAATTTGCACGTGCACACTTTTCACAATAAAACACATAGCTGCGCTTTTATTGTGACATAGGACAGTGGGTGCTGTCTTCATATGTTCTTTAAATAACAGCACCAAGGAGATACAGTGTTGGAATGTGTCTGCCTGCCACTGTAAGCACTTCTGTAATCTCAGCCCAACACTCAGCGGCCTTATCAGAAGAGACACGGTTCACTTAAGAGTGTCTGAAATCAAGCCTGGCCGGGGGTTTTCCACTGCCACTGCTGCTTCACACGAACAACACCGGAGACACTACACTTCCTCAAGTGTTTTTTATAGCCTCCTAAGAAAATGTTTTTCAAAAAAAATCCACATTTTTATATCAAGCTAAGCCTATTTGCTTTCTTATCGGATTCCCGTAAGTGACCTTTTCCCTCTTGGTGCATACTCCCTTCTTTAAAAAACCACACACACACACAACGTCTTTCATCTTTGACCGCGATCAGCTTGCTGTGATGCTGCTTGAATATCAGGTGAAAGCTTCCCACTGTGAGATGACTTCTCTATTATTTATTAAGGCAGAGAGACGACTGGACCCCAAAAACACATTAAAACAAAAGAAATATGAAATTGTGAAATAAACATCCTTGAATCCCTGATGATTGTCCAGTCCACTGTTGGCTTTGCGTGCCATCATTTACTCCCCCTTGTGCTCTGCAACCAGGCAGGAGTCTCTTTGTTCTCTGTGCCTATCTGGAGACTAAAGGCATTGGCAGTCTGTCTCCAACCGATGCCACCCACCCCCCAACACCCCCAGGAGAAGTTTGGCAAGCGCCGCTCGGCCTGACGCATTGTGGGTGAACTGGACCATACCAACGTCTCCTGGAGGGGAACAGTCGAGGGAATATACTTTACACCTGACCTTTTATGGGTTTGTGCAGACAGGAAGTTACTAACAAGAGGGAGGGGCTTAGGGGGGAGGCGGGGTTATAAGGTCTACCCTGCAGTGGAAACTCAAGCGGACGTGTGTGCAGACATTGCTGTCATCTTTAGTTATCATTCCTCTGTCAGCAGTGGAGGTCAGTGATGCGGGAATGTTAGCGCTGATACACATGTAAACAGTAGTAGCATCCTTTGAGCTTATGCTCAGACGTAACGAGCCCCGACAGACCCCAGACCCTCCCTCCGCCTCTGGCCTGGAACTGAGACCAGTGAATCCAGATGCATTGTCTCACCGGGGGGGAATCGGTGGCTCTCATGGAAACCAGCTCCAGTGTTTCTATGGGTAGAAGAAGTAAAAAAAAAAAAAAAAAGTGACAATGGTGACGTTTTCTTGGCACTGCGGATGATGAAAACAATGTCGGCCGCCGAGCACGATGTTTCGTTTAGACTGCGAGCTGTCAGCCAGAGAAGAAGCCACATGGTATGTGTGAGGAGGAAGAGGCTGCCTTCGGCTGCACGTCAGGGTGAAGAAGCCAAAGTCTGCTTTATGTGATACTGAAACACATTCGGATCCAGTTCTGTAATCATCCACAGGCTTTCTGCAGTATTTCCATTGTTCAGAGTTGCCAGATATTTGAAACCGGCACGTTCTCACCAGCGGTGCGATCAGTTTGGGTTGATGTGAGGGCGAGAATCAAACAACCAGTCACAGGAAGCGAATCATTTTATGAGATAACCAAACTTTTTCTGTCCTGTTTTGGTGAACTCGTGTTGTCTTTGCATGGCAGTGGACAAACACGGAACAAGTCGTGGTTGGATCTCATCCGAACCAGCCGTCCTCTGCGGTTGGATCATCTGATGGCAGAGCATCTTCTCTGTTTGTGTCTTCCCTTTTTATCTGATTCTCATCGGCGTCCAACGGCCGCGTCGTAACTCCAGCCGGCAACAGCTGCATTTAATCAACACTGCCCAGCTCTCATCAGCCTCTGCCTTACCCATCTCCGCTTGGATCGGGGTCATTTTACAGCGACACCAGATTTATAAGGCTGGTTATTAAAGTGCTCCAGCGGGACAGAAATCTCTTCGGCCTTAATTGTGTTCAGCTCGGTTTCCCGACGCCGATTCCGGCGCCTCCGCACGTCACGAGATCTGAATTCTTTGGAAGCTTGTTTTTGACTTCTGGTTGCAGCAGTGTGTGTGTGAGGGAGAGGGTGTGCTTCGGATCTTGCCCTCTAGCCTCCTTGAGGACTCCCTCATCATCATGTGGAAACAGCTGGTCCTCGGTGGAGGATGCCCTCCACGCTGCATGAGGCAGCCTGGAGAGGAGTGCTTCACACAGGGAGGAGCGGTGATCGGAGGAGGAGGAGGAGGGAGGGCTTGTTTGGGGAAGATTATAGATTTGAACTGGAACCCTCTCACTAAGCTGCTAGAGCTTGAGTTTTGTTTAATTCTTTAAGCATTAAGAGTAACAGATAGCGTCACTCTTTGCCTTTGAAATGCTACGTAGATTTACAAGCGATTAAAAGTCGATGTTAACTGTATGAGGTGACTTGTAGACTCACTAGTAGAGGAGGAATCTGCCTCCTCCCAACATTCCCAGACAGGGATCCTGGATCATTCCTCCCCAAGTCATGGGGAACTGCTACTATAAACACTCTCATTCTGTGAGACACTGCACTTGTGCAACGCAGTCACGAGGAAGCAGCCAGGCAGAAACGCTCCCGTTGTGTGCCTGATAGAGCTCCGCGTCTCCTCAGGGCGTCCGCAACCGAACAAGTTACTGTGGAAAACCTTGACATTTGTTTGACCCCATCACATCGGGACGTTTCTCTCGATTCCAAATAGGCTTGTGTGTTCTCATATTGCAGGTTTAATTCAGACGGAGGGGCCGTTAAGTCTTCAAAGCGCTTCGTGTGGGGCGAGCGAGAACACGGAGACGCTCATCCCATCCAGATACCGTATCAGACCCAGAGGACGGAGGCCCGTCACCTCTGATAGCAGTGAAGGGAAACAGCTGATCAAAGATCAACCGAGGATGGAAGCTTTGTAGTGGTCCTCTTAGCCTTTAAAGTCAGGTTGGAAGGGGGGGGGGGGGGGGGGGGGCATCTC
>CAAKHC010003663.1:42821-62796 GCA_901007825.1 Macroramphosus scolopax | reverse complement strand
TTAGGTGAATACATATGAATTACTTTTTTTTCTTTTTTATAGAAAATGCTCATAGTCACTAGAAAGGAAAATTGACATACTGACAGGACTAAGCGGTTAATAAGAGTTACTCACTTTAGTCAACTTCATTCCTCTCAGATTGGTATCGACCCACCCAGGGGTGTCCTCATGTATGGACCTCCAGGTTGTGGCAAAACCATGTTGGCCAAGGCTGTGGCGCACCACACTACTGGTAAGTCCAACACACCACAAACAGGAATGTGATAGACGCTGAGTTGAATGAAATCATTAATAGATATGCTGTGTTTAAGATATCTTCCTATCTTCTATTAAATTAGACAAAAAGCAATTCAACTACATCATCTAATGTCTTTAATGAAAACACATCTTCTAACTACCGTGATATCTACATTAGATATCGTCTTTTAGTCACTGTTTCCTGATCATCTCTCTGTCTCCAGCGGCGTTCATCCGTGTGGTGGGCTCTGAGTTTGTTCAGAAGTACTTGGGTGAGGGCCCTCGTATGGTGCGCGACGTCTTCCGGCTGGCGAAAGAAAACGCCCCTGCAATCATCTTCATCGATGAGATTGATGCCATCGCCACTAAGCGTTTTGATGCACAGACTGGCGGTATGACCATGTGACTCGCATGCAGACCTGTATTATGCAAACCCAACTCATACCTGAATTTGTCATATTAGATACCCAGTGGACTTCAAGTCTAGAGAAAGTGTCCGATTTCTATTTCAGTCAAATTTCTTTGTCATTTTATAATTGTGTTTTCCCTGTTAAATCCTTATAAAAACAGTAACATAATTGGGGAAAGTATAACCCATTGACCTTGTTGTTATCTTCTACAGCTGACAGGGAGGTGCAGAGAATCTTACTTGAGCTGCTTAATCAAATGGACGGCTTCGACCAGAATGTCAACGTTAAGGTGAGATATTCCCCTTGACTGCACCATCTCTGTAAGTGCTGACGTATAGTGCCAGTGTTACTGTGTGCTCACACCAAAAAAACTAACTAAGAACAACTAAGTAACTAAGAAAAAACCCAAATTGTCCATTTAAGGTCAACCCCTTAAATGTACGTTTTACCTTTTAAGTTATTTGCAGAACATCACTGCCTAGACTGTCACAAAGAGAAGAGGGTGGCTTTGTGTTTGTTTCCTGGAAATCCCCAAAGAAGAATTCAGTGTCGCACATGTTTGATTGATACTTTTCAGTTTCAACCACATATCCTGTTATTTGGAAATGTTGAGGTTTGAATCAGGCTGCTTGTTATTGTGTAAATAAAGCAAATACTTCTGCAATAATCTTAAAGTCCGCTTCTACATGCAAAATAGGGAATTTAAATTTACTGGACATCATTTTGTAGTTTTTTAGTTTACCACGTTTGTTGCAGGGGACTTGAAATTATTTTTTTGATAACACTGGTTGATCATAGTTTTCTTTTGTGTTTTCCCTCTTTGAGCGTAGCTTTTACAACTGGAAATCCCCTACCTGAGAGACTAAAGGATCCTAAGTCAGCTCATCTGTTTTGTGCCACCGAAACAAACGTGTTATCTGTAATCAAATGCACCTTTTTCATTTGTGTCAAATTCCCTTCATGCTAATGTATTGTCGGTGGACATTTGAACTCCCATCAGGTGATCATGGCTACCAACAGAGCAGACACGCTGGACCCGGCCCTGTTACGTCCTGGTCGTCTGGACAGAAAGATCGAGTTCCCACTGCCTGACCGCAGGCAGAAACGTCTCGTTTTTTCTACTATCACGAGTAAAATGAACCTGTCTGAGGAGGTGGACCTGGAGGACTGTATCCTTTTGGTTCGATAACAGTGTGTTTATGTAGTGTTTCAGTTTGTTTAACAAGGGAAGAAATGACCTTTTCTTTTCTAAAGGAGACTTTGTGTCCCCTGAAGCATTGATATAAAAAATCAGCACCTTTTCCACTGCATCATTTTATGTTTAAAAAATATGGATTGTAGCCGCTTTAACTTGTGTACAGATGTGGCCAGACCCGACAAGATCTCTGGAGCTGATATCAATTCCATCTGTCAGGAGGTGGGCTAACGCTTTATTTTTTCATCCTTTAGGATCACTACAAAATGAATACTAATAAGATCATTTAACTCTGTTTACAGAATAATATGTGAACATGTTTGTTTTCATTTGTGGTTTGTTTTAATGTCTTTCGTTTCGTTCTCTGTTATCTCAGGCTGGCATGTTGGCAGTGCGTGAGAACAGATACATTGTCCTGGCCAAAGACTTCGAAAAAGCTTACAAGACGGTCATCAAAAAGGACGAGCAGGAACACGAGTTCTACAAGTAGAAAGAGAACAACAACCTTGAAAAAAATGCAATATGTCCAGACACACAAGTTTATCGATTTTTGTCTTTGTGTCTGTCTACAGTGTGTCTTTTGTGGATTTGAAGTCCCTGACTTACATTGATTTTTGGACTAAATTTACTCACTGCAGCTGAAGGCCTAATGTCATGGCCTTCTAACAGCCCCGGGAAGACACACAAACTTGGGATGAAGGTGTTTTTTGTACAGGCACTCTGTCAATTCCTAAAAGTAACTGACCATGACTGGTCTGTATCTATATGTACTCACTAAACATAACCGTACTTTAAAAAATCCATTAAAAGATGTTTTCCATGAAAAGGTGAATTGTGGTTGTTTGGTCAAATTGAACAAGACCTTTAATTAAAGTGTTCATTATAAATGTAGCTTATTTCATTTTGTAGTATTTTCACATTTCCCATTGATTAGTCAAATTGATTCTTTTGATACATAAAAAGGAATTGGTTCAATGAATTGGTTTTCAACCTTTTTAACAAAACCCCTAAATATGAACTGATTCCATTTTCTTTAAAGTAAATATTAGTTAGCTGTCATAGGAAAATAAACTGAAATTGTCAGGATTTTTAAAAATATTTTGCTCCTGAGCTTAAGTCTATCATGTTTTTTTGGCTATTTCCTGATAGTTAGGAACATTGACTGAAATAAAAATGATTTATCAATCATGAAAATAAACTGACACCCCTTTTTTGGATAATTCTTAAGTTATGGCTGTAGCAATTAGCACAACTATGGTCTTATATTGTCTGACCTTTATCACTTTTGCACTGTTGTCAAATGCTGATATGCTTCCCGTGAGTAAAATATTTTCTAAGATCAACTGGTGCGGACCAAGATTAAATATTCTGCGTTGACCATTGGATTACTCCTTTTGATTTTAGACGTCTCTAAAATATGCGACCTCCACGACCGTGGGACAATCAAACGCTATTCCTGAGAAACATACATTTTTCATAATACGGCCACCCATATCACTTTGGGTAATGCGTCATGATCAGGAAAAACAGTAAGTTTAGTGAATGCTTGTTTGTTTGAAGTTTTGAACATCCTTAAATCCCCCATCGCTGACTATCGTCCCCTTAAATAAATAAATTCCACCGCTAATTAGAACTGTAGTAAGAACCTAAAGTTATACTACTTCTATTGTTGCTAGAATGACGACTATGCCTATCGATACTGTCTCATAAAAGGTGAATTCGGAGCTTTCCTTCAGATGGGCAGATGATGCAGTTTGGGGTTTCCAGGAAGGGGGAGGAAGAAAGTGCTGTGCGGCGCTGAAGCAGCACTGAAGCGGCTCACTTGCCTGATTCACTACGGCACATCACAGCGTCAACTTCAAAACATAACGGAAATACAGAGGAGAAATGCTTTTTTTTCCGGAATGTCGGCGATTAACTTCTAATTCACCATTCAGTGGGTAAAGGCACCTTCTCTGGTAAGAAAGAAACAGTCAATTAACACGCTAAATGGCTATTCGGCAGTAAAACAGCACTGTGTGTTCCTGCTAGCTAGCTAGCTGACGTAACGTTATGAGGAAGTTGAGTAGAGGCTAACGGAGCTCGGCTTGTCTTCTCGGCACAGCTGGAGAGGATCGATTGTACTTGGCGGTAGGGCCACTACAGTTTCTCTGGAGTTTTCCGGGTCGTTAATGTAACATTGTGGTTAATCTAATCTTTCACCGAGTATCTAGTCAGGCTCACGTCTGAGAAATGGACAACAGCAGGTTAACGGGAAGTTAGGTTAACCTTAGATCCAGTTGTAAAACCCAAATTGATTGAAGGCACTGCGACGAATAGCAAAAAAACATGCAATAGCGGGGAGTGATACCGTTTTCTGCTTATTTAATCCCAGCATCTGTATCTTATTCGATACCATAATCGTATTGAAGTTAACATCCTTCATGGCCAACGCTGTCTAAGCTAGTTATTGTTAACGCTAGCGCAATTTACGTAACTCCCCAAATGTTTGCTTAACTTTTGGTCAACAAAGCTCTGAAAAGTTTTCTGGTACCTCAAGTTAGCGAGTTGCACCATTGTTAAACCACAAAGACTACAGGATAAAAAGTTTATCACGAGTTAACCAAAAAAAATTAGAGATCAACTCGGGTTGTTATAAGCTGACAAACGTTACTCATGCGTTTTTGATTTAACCAAAGCTGGTTCGATGGACGCGTATTGTTGAAAATACTCAGGTCGATTGCACAATTTCATGCCACTCTCCAGCCGTAATCGTTTGATTTTAAGAGTTGCAACTGGTTGCAATCCTTTCCTTTTGTCATGTATATGTTTTATAGCAGAACAAAAGGCTCTGCGTGGCGCCCCTCCCCCTCCGAGCTGTCACATTGAGTGAATCCATACTTCGACGCATAAGAGGACCGCTAAAAGACCAATAGGGTAATCTGCAGACCGCTAGGATTTTCTTTCTCTGATTGTTTTATTCTCTCTGTGTTCCTCATTTCACATTGCGTTAATTCATCCGCCTTACTCCCTTGTCTTCCAATCTTCCAAGGAACTCAAAGGTTTACATCTGTCCTTAAACAAAACCACAAGGTATGAATGTTAAAGACTCCATGACATAAATTACTTTTTATCTGTAAACAACCTTAAAACATTTAAAATCAGAAAAGGCAAATGTAGAAAATAACTAGTTACTTATTAATACATCTAAGTTCTAAGTTAGCTGTGATTCTCACTTTCATCCTGATGTTGAACTATAAATAACATTTGGTATCTACTGATAATGAGCCAGAGTTGTTATCCAATACTGATTAACCTTCTATAAGCTCATATGACACTTTTTAATAACCTCACAAACTTCTTAAAGACACACCTATTTTGTGTCAAACTGATTTGTCTTACCGAAGGTAAAACAAATATTTATTAAATATGCTTGACTTCAGTTCAGTTGCTGTTCAGGTGCTGCAACAACAGGCTGAGGTGGTACAATATAAGAGATAAAGATTGTATATAGTTAGTCTTACAAAGCTAGTATAATTTCACAAAATCATTCAACATTAGTTTGTTGTGTGTACATTTTTCTGCCTCAGATATTCCCTTTGAACAATTGTTAGCAGACAACTTCGGCCAGTCAGTTTCAGTTTTATGTGTTTTGGTTTGATTTGATTAGTCAAATCGCTACAAGACCGGTCTTGCTGAATCTTGGTTTTTGTTCTTGGTCATGGCCCCTTGGGGGTTCCCTCATCTCTATGGTTGTCATTGCTGACTCTGAAACCCATTTCAGTTTAGTTTGATTGGGTGTGTGACTGTCCCTGATGGGTTGATTGTAGATGGCGGTGCGCACTGTACTATGGAAACTGCATGAGCAGCCAAAGGCAGAAAGAGGAGGTGACAAAGTAGGGTGTTTTCTTTCCCTCCGTCTCCTCAGCAGTCTGTCCCAGTGGAGTAAGACTCGATGGAACAGCCTCAGAGACGTGTACCAGCTGCACCCGCAATGAAGGGCCAGGGCTCAGTATGGGTTGCCATGACAAGCATGCTGGCACGTGTTGTTAGGCCGACACCTTCTTACTCAGGGCATGTTTGCACATTATTTCATTGCCTGCTTGCTTACACAGAATGTGAAGGTGTTTTTAGTTGGAGCCTGTTGGGCTGATGGTGGTTGGTATAAAGATTATTCTTCCAGTGTCCTGGAAGCCAATTAAATAAAACCAAGGCTGTTGTGTAAGAGCTGTTTGCAGTGAGCACATTTGTACCCCCAGATAAGTTTCTCTGCTATGTTTAGTATTGAACAGCAGCTCCAACACCAGATGAACTACTGCTGTGTATTCGTTTATAGAAACAATCAATTTATTACTTACTTTGAATATTAAATAGATGTGCATATGGAGCCAGCTGCCAGAGTTCGCCTTGGTTTCTACTTTTTCTTTGGCTTGCCCTGTATAGCTGTTTTTATATTTGTTTCTCTTCTGAAATCAACAATAAGGGATTTTACATTGTAGTCCAGAAGTAAGAAGTCTGAATTCCTAAAAAATACTTTTTTGTTTTTAAGAATGAGGAAATTATTTGATCATATTCCTGCATGAAAGGAGACACGATGAGCAAACTATACCATGGCAAGTTTGGCTGAAACTACTTCACTCATGTGACCTAATCATTCTGCAATCCAATCAATCTATCAGCAGTCACATTCAATACCCTCAATTACAAAACACTGGATAAAGGGAAAGACAAACTGTCTCACCTAGGATAAGGGCAGGTAAGGCCCAGACATAAGTAACTGCAACGACTACCGTTGTCATTGATTAGAAAGAAAGAAAGAAAACCGATTGACGAAATCATGGGAATTGTATAAAATAATCATGTTCAGACAAGAATGACAAGTTTTTTTTGGCCTCCAGTTTCTTAAATGCAAGGGTTTTCTGTTTTTCTTTGTCATGTGTGATGGATATGCAATATCTTTTTGGGTTTTGGACAATCAGTGAAAACAGCATTGCTCTGAAGGCCATGTGACGCAAAGACAGATTCTGAAGGGCCATGTTAGTGGGTCATGATGAGCCCTCTATCAGCCCACAGATACTGCCTGGCACAGAAAGTTCTTATCAATGTTGGGAATAGTTAGAAGTAGCTGTGGGACAGCTTGCCTATTAATTTTCTTTCTAAAACTCGTAACCAACAAGCACATGATTATTATTATGACTACAATTTTTTTTGTGAGTATAGTATTGCTAGGGTCTATTGCTTCTTTGTCCATTGAGGTTCTCAGTATCCAGGGACGGAGTCACTGTTGCATCAGACTGAGTAAGGTAACTCAGACGCTCCTCTCCCCCCAGGCATTCTTAGAGTATATGGCATTTTCTGGGTTGACCCTGGTGCTCACTTTACCAGATATAAGTGCTCAGCACATCTCCAACAGGTGGTGACCAGACGGTTGCTTAAGCTGCATTTATAGAAAGTGTTTTGCCTGTCAGCCATCATTTTGTGACTGACCTTTGGTCACTTGTGGATGCGGATATTCCAGGCTCCGGTTGCCAACCGTATTATGTGCTCTCATTTGTAGTCACCTCCATGGCCATTACATACTTGGGCAGTTGTGAAAGACTCATCCTCTAATGCAGAGGCTTGCTATGTGTTTCAATGGGGTTAAGGACTTTACCAGACAGCCATTTCTAGGATTTCCATTATTATTCTTTTTATCTTCCTCTGCAGAAATGTTTGACTTATTGTTTTGTCATTATTTACACATTGAATTTCCCTCTTTTTCTGTACGAGCAAAGGCATTATCGGTCAAGGCTTATGCATTATCTTCTGCCTTTTTTCAATCAGTCTCTACCGTTGATTGAGAAATGTAATCATAAGTTGAAATTTGAAACCTGTTCCAGTGATATTCAAAAGTGTCAACTAAATTAGTTGTATGACACTTCAGTAAACTCAAACTGTTTTTAAATACAGTTGTTCCAGGCTTATGTGGGTGATTACAGCGGGGAAGATCCAGCTATCATTGTACCCAAAATGGGATGGACCAGATACGAATCAGCTGTGAATTTAACTAGCTACAAACTGTAAAAATCAATTCTAGACCAGGGAATGGGCTGCCTTGTTAGAGAGGATAATTTAAGGACAGAACACAGAAGTGATTTGGGTGTTTGGGACCAGTAGAGACTCAGTAGGAATGTCTGGTTTCGGTAAATATGCCTTTGTGGTTGGTTGCCTCAAAGGCTGCTCGTTTATCTCCCTCTGATCTCGCTTTGTCTGTCAGAGGACTGAGCATGTGTGGTGCTGTTCCTTTGAGATCTGAATAGCAGCGCTGACCCTAAGCTATAGTCCCTGGATGCTTATCTATATATAACTCCCATACTCCTACAGCCCCCTCCCCTTTTACTTTCTAATTTGCTTTTCATTTCAACCCCCTATGCTAGCCTTCTCTTACATTTATTAATGCATGTTCAAGCATGCATGTGGACATACACATGCATATAATATAATATTAAAGGCCCACAGGCACAAAAAAAACTGTCCTGTTTGTTAGCTGTTATGTGACATGACATGTTAGAGCACACGTTGCAAATTGAAGTCGAGAAGGGGTAGAGGAGGGGTGCTGGGAAGAAGACCAAGGATTGCATTGGCTTGCTAGAGTATATTATGTCATACCAGAGCTGCCTTTTAATATTGTAAATGTGGAAAGGAAACATATCCGTGCAGTAGAGACAATGAAGCCAGAAGCACGTAATGTAACCGTTACTCTTCTCTCCTTCTCCCCCTTGAGCTCCTTATTTCGTTTTTTTATTGGTGTTTCTGTTTGGTTTGGTTCAGTCCACCCTCAGCCTTTTAGTTAGCACAGAAAGATTTGTCTGAATCTAGTCAACTGGCCTCTCTAAGCTTTGTTGAAAGAGGCGCCTGCTGCCTATTTCTTTCACTGTATAAGCCAGCTCAAGGCAGATATGACCCAACAGGTACTACAGCAAATCATGTTTACATCTTATTTCTCTGATAAAGGATACAGATGAATGGGACGCTGAAAAATAGAAGAATAGGAAGGTTGTATAATGGAAAGTTTGAATTTTGTCCCTGAGTGCTTTCATAAACCATGATCCACTGTCATGTAGCAGCTCAAAGTTTGTACACCACATGATCTTCTCATCCATGATTTGTTTTTGAAATCTGTGGAGGTTTAATCGTTTATAATCATGTGGTTAGCCCGAGAGATTGTTTACCGGTTTGTTTTTGTGCTCCCACTCGTATATCTGAGGGATGGAGCTGAATTTCCCTGTAGTGGGATTAACCAGAGTCTTAATGGCACGATCTTTATAAACTATATCCATAATCTATAGTGTCTTTTATAAGGTCCGCACAGAGTGAGATGGGTCAATCTCCCATCTGCTCACATTTCCACTTGCAGATGAAAATCATCTGCAGCATGAAGCCTCTCCTTTTTAATCCACATATTCTCCCTGAATAAACAAACCTGACCATCAGATGTCAAAGCACCAATGCAAAATCCTGTCTCGCCATTAGAGCACTGAATCTTCCTGTTTTCTCTCCTCTCTCCTGGGTTTTTTAGTCAGCTTGCTGCCTTCAGCAAGCTTTGATTTATGCAGCTCCTTTTAGAAGAGTTTTATTTGACTGACGAATAAAAAAGAGAGAAACGCAAGAAGGAGATCACAGTTTCTGAAAACGAATGCAGGCTGCACATTAGAGTGCTCAGAGTGCATTGGTGTCCCCTGTGTAAAGGTGTTTCCCTCAGAATAGGGTTACACAATCTGCTACCTTTTACAGTATAAACTATGGAGTGAAGGGGTTAAAGCATCCTGGGGTCTTGTTCATGGGTGAAGGTAGAGCCGAAAATTTATTATAGCCAGTGAAATCTTTGCCAAATTCTGTATTTCCTTCTTTGATTATTTCTAGTCTGTATTTTTGTTAATTGAATGCAAAATCAGTTTAATAGGAAAGTATTGAAATTTGACACATCCGTAGTTAATGAACATGCAAACACATAGTAAACACACACGCGCACACACACCCACCAGAGCAGTGGGCAGCCAGCCAATAAGCGTTGCCAAAGGAGCAGTTGGGGGTTAGGTGCCTTGCTTAAGGGCACTTCAGCCGCAAATATTGTGGGAGGGAAAGCGATTTTTCTTTCACGAACCCCGACCACAATTTTTTTTCTGCCGGTCAAGGGGATTCAACAGGTTTTGGTACCAAGCCTGCTTCTCTAACCTTTAGACCACAGCTGCTCTTCCTCAGCGACAGGAAGACTCGGTGAACTGAATTGATTTGGAAAAACTTAATTTTTACAACTGATCTGAACAGTGAACCCCACAGGTTGAGAATTTACTAGTCGTGTGTGATTCTGTTCGGCAAGTCAATCTTGCCAAATTACTACAATTATCAAGCACATTGTGGGAAAAATACAAACTGCATAAAGGCATCCTGATAAGTGACTGTCCAAGTGCAGTCAGAGACATCGCAGCGCTGTTTGGTTTTAGACTCTTAATTCAGTGCAACAGATGTAATTAAAACCCTCACTTAATGCATTGCAAACTAGTTTCGTTTAGAATAAGATGGTAACACAATATCATATATCCTGTAAAATCAGTACTGCGTTGTTAGTGCGAGCGTGCCAGCTTCTGCAGTTTGTCTTTTCTTTCCGTCACTCCAGCAGTCTCTCAATATTGAGTGGGATTAGGATTAGTGGTCTGAGGCTGGTCCCTTTAACAAGCACTAATTGATTTGTTACTAAGAATGTGTTGGCTCCTGCAGCAGAGCAGGGATAGGGGTTGTGCAGGGCAAAGACAACAGTTCAGCAATGTAATGCAGCAGGGTTATTGAGTTCATTGGCTCTAGAGTTGGTAATTTTCATCCACATGGCAGCGCATGGTTTCCTGTCTGCCATCCACTGTGGGCAGCAGGCGGCCCTATGGGGAAGCATCTGCACTGGAGCCCACGCTGGGTCCACTTAGTCAAGGTTATCCAACTGTGCTGTTCAGTCTGCGTGTAAACAAACACAATCTATTTGTTCGGTTTGTGCTGCAAACACAAACAGTCACTGTTTGTATGTGAAAAACATTCTGCTATAAGTTCAAACATCACCGATGTCAACAGTTAGTGCCAAAGGGTTGTCAGTCAATGTGTCCTTCTGTGTTTTATCTTTCAGAGCTGCGCTCGATTGCTTGGTCCGGTTCCTGTCCATCCAGTGAGACGAGTTGCTGTAACCTCCTTGAGGTGCCTCCTAGCTGTGGATCTCATCATTATGGGACAATAGCAGTGGGCATGAAAGCTCTCCCTCCTCCTTCTCCTCCTCCTTCCCCCATTCCTTTTTCTCTCGGCCTGACTCTTCCCTGAAGCCCTCCCCCTAACAAATGTACAGTCACCCATACACATCCCAGCCCCTGAACACTCCTCCCACGCTGGTTACGGTCTACTCCCCCTGTCTCTCCAGCCAGTGAGGCAGGGAGTTGATGGAAGCGGTATAATCCTCGGCGGAGTGTAGGGCATACACGGCTGCATATGCTCCCTTTATTCATGGCGGCTGTTGTTGTTACAGAGGCTTCCCTCAGGAGAGAACATGAGGGAGAACAGTAGGCTGCCTAAAGCTTACAAAGGGAAAAAAGAGAGGGTGAGTGAGACACTGTCGCTGCCATTTCTTTGACTGCACGAGAATGAGCTTCGCAGGGAAACAAATGGAATTCATTGGGGGGTAAAACCATATGATGTGGGACGGGCCCACGACAATCAAAGATTGGAGCAACAGTCAACTGTGGAGATATTTACCACATACGTACCTTCACCAAGGAATGCAGTGAAATACAGGAAAGCTGACGAGACTATTTTTCTTCTTGTTTTTTTTTAATATTTTTCTATTTGCCTTCTCCTTGGTGGTCCCCTCGATTTACAACCTACCAAAAGTGCCTTTTCATGTTACTTTTGTATATATTTTTTAGTCATCCTAGTCTATATTCAAACTTCATATCATAATAGATTATAAAACATAACTTTCCATTAAGTCATTATCACATTTTTGTTTGCCATATCTTACAGAAAGTACATAGTGTCCATCAAATAGCCAACTGACAATCATCACCACGCGAAGAGATTACATATCCTCATCTTAAAATCCCTGTTTCAAAGTCCACTTTGACTTTATTCACATCCTCTTGTGGACACTCGGTTGCTTTTAGAACTCAAAGCTATCGCCATGGTCACTTTCCAGTCCAAATGGCGCTACCTTTTCATGTTTTTGGGCATCCAGCTGGTTGTCATGGCACTGCTGTCCCGAGAAGGCTACCAGAAAAGGGTCACGTACTTCATCCGCATCTTCCGCAAGACTGACACAACTGGTTTGTCAAGCCGCAACCATACAACAGCCAGCATCCCTGGGGGGGATGTATACGCGAACCTCTCCCACCTATCCAAAGCTCATAACCATGGAGACGACATGCCCTACTGTCCTAAGACGTCCCCTTTTGTGGGTGAGTGAGCGTCTGTATGTATGTGCGTATACTTGAATGTTGTTTTTTAGGTTGGTATAGTATTGATGCCTCGTAGGGGTAAACATGCGTGAGAGATTTTGCACAACATGTGATTCTAGTCCTCTGTGGTCTTACTCACAAACAGGATGTTTGCAGTTTCATCTGTGTGTGCCTTGTACAAACATACCTTGTAGAACTGTTTTTACTCCTCCCCTTCACTTTTTTGACCTAAATAAATGACTGCTTTACAATTGTTGATTGTAAAGCAATTTGCCTGTTAATTTGATGATGTGTAACAGAGGCGGCTGGTTCTAAAGTTGTCGGGCATCAGCTGTTGAATAGAGCCAATTGTTACCGCTGAAGCCCTATTGTGCATAATGTGTAGTGAGTGGAGAAAGAGTTTCAAATTAAAGGGGCTTTATTTTGAAGTGTTAATGCTGACTCTTGTTCAGCAGCAGCACTGGCACTGGCCACAATGATGTAGCTTTTAGGCATTTTGATAACAGGGCTCTAGACCTTGAGAGCTGCCCAGCAACAACGATTTGTTTAAGCTGATAGCGCCCGTGCTCTTAAAATGTAATGGCTTATAGCATATTATTTTTAAAAGCTAACTGAGGAGAGTTACTAGAGGCCAGAGAGCGACTGCTATTCTTGTACTGCAACTGTGACGCACGTTGGACTTTTAACGTCATTCAACAGATTTTTGATTTGCGGCAAAACAACGATATCAGCTGATGCCAATGTTCTTCTGATAAATCGTTGCATCCCTAGTTTCTGAGCTTATAGTCTAAACTTATAATACATTTTCCTTGAGTTAGCAGGAGTGAAGCTTCCAGTGATTTATATTAAGTATAATCGGTACAGATTTATATTCAATATCTGGCAAAAAATGCTTTTAAACTCAGACAAGTTTAAAATGATCTTATGTAGTTTCACAATCAATTTAGTGTTGAATTTAAACAAACGACAAGCTATTGATATATTTGCAAACATCTGTGTCAGTATCAGGAACAGGTTTTGTTCAGTGTGTTAAATGTAAACTTAATCACCACATTCAAATCAAAGACTTTCACACTCAAAAACACACCATTTGCATTTTCTGTGAACAGGTGGACCGATCCATGTCAACTTCCCATCAGGGCTCACTCTGGCAGAGGTTCAGAGGAAAAATCCCCTCTTGGTGCGAGGAGGACGCTACAGGCCGCCTGACTGTGAGGCAAGGCATCGAACTGCCATCATCATTCCTCACAGACACAGAGAACACCACCTCAAGTTCCTACTCTACTATCTACACCCATTTCTGCAGCGGCAACAGCTCAACTATGGAATTTTTGTCATTCACCAGGTGAAACACATTCAACCAAGTCATATTTTACACTTCAGTGTTATAATAAGTCACATGTAACAGCAACAATGAACCTCCTTCCTGTGGGATTCATTATGATTCAGGCTAGAGTGCCCTCTAGTGACCTGCTGGTGGAGGTGCATGTTAGAAGGCTGGGGACGCTTGAGTGGCTTATAGGTTTTAATCTCATTAGCCACCTCAAACAGTTCATTCATGCTATCTCCTCAGCATTTTGTCTCTTAACACCTATGAGCTGGAGTCATTGGCGAATCTTGACGTCTCACCTCTGCTTGCTACCAGATGTGGGCTGATTGACCTACATTATGAGTCTAAAGTTCAGGCTGGATGACAAACTCAGTTGTCACTTTCTGAGAGAAAATCCTAAATGCTCAGTAAAGTAAAGAAACATTGAGTTAGGATATTAATTCTGACAGTGAATATCTTTGCAGGCTGGAAACTACACTTTTAACAGGGCCAAGCTGATGAATGTGGGTTTCCGGGAAGCCATGAGGGAGGAAGACTGGGACTGTCTATTCTTCCATGATGTGGACCTCATTCCAGAGGACGATCGCAACACGTATGTGTGCGATTCCAACCCCAAGCATGCAGCCATTGCAATGGACAAGTTTGGCTACAAGTACGTCCTTTCTCTCCTTTAACTCCTCACAGACCGATTTCCTGACACAATTTCTGTTCTGAATTTTGTTGTAATGCCTTTTTTTTATCATCGGTAAACCTTCTAGGCTTCCATATAAGATGTACTTCGGAGGAGTGTCCGCTCTGACGCCACTGCAGTACCTCAAAATGAATGGCTTTCCCAACAACTACTGGGGCTGGGGTGGAGAGGACGACGATATTGGAGTCAGGTGAGAATTCAAATCTGTGCATTTTCCATTTGAGGCTCATCTGTGGGCAAAACTGCATCCGCAGCCGGTCAGACATCAGTTTTCAATCTCTTGTTGTCTCATAATTTAACTCAGGATTGTGGGCAGGTTTTAGATCTGATTTGACATTGATACACAACAATAGATAATAACAGTTATATAATAACAACCCCCCCGCCCCCGAAAAGAAAAGCGTAAATCAGAGGCTAACCAGTTAGCACTGCATTACTGTACCACTGTCAGACTGATAATGGATAACTCTGATATGACGTTGATATGAAACCCAGTAACCGCTCTCATTTGGCCGCAAGCTACAACAGATCAGTCTGTAAATTCACGGAAGAATAACCACATTTCTTACTTTAGGTCCTCTTAAACCACAAAGATACGCTCTGGGAACCCAGTTGGATTGTGACATTTGTGTCTTTTCTTCTCAGAGTGTCTTTGGCAGGGATGTACATCACCCGTCCATCACTGAAAGCGGGCCGGTACAAAATGATTAAACACAAGCTGGACAAAGGCAATGATATCAACCCAAAGAGGTACAGTACAGAAGATGGTTTACTTGGCTTCATATGTGAATTAGATATGTATTAACTCTGTATGCAGACACATCTGGAATGGGTGGTGGTAAAGAGGACAGACTCTGCATTGTTTAATCATCATTTAAAACCTTTTATTTGGGTAGTTATCGTTTAGACCTGCTAACAAACATCAGTAAATCATAACCTATTAATGTCAGTCATGATGTTGGTCCCAGTGTTCACTGCTCTTTCTTTCCTCTCCATCTCAAGGTTCAACATGCTGGCCAGGACACGTCAGACCTGGAAGACGGACGGCATGAACACGGCAGAGTACGAGATAATCTCTCGGGAATACATGCCCCTCTACACCAACATTACCGTCAACATCGGCACAGAAGCCGGGCTACATCCACCTCCCCAAACGCCGCGGCCTCCTGCCAAAGCTGCAGGCAAACCTGCAGCAGTAGCTAACGCCGTAGATCCAAAGGGAACTGACGAACTCAAAGATGGCCCCTCAGAGAAATAGTCCATCTTCAGAGACCACTAATCATATTTCACGCTACCCTCACGACCACCTGATAATCCTATGAGTGCATGCTGTAGGATGATGATCTTTCTCCTTGGTGGACTGCGAGTTCTCTGCTCATTTTAAAGCCTTTTCGTCTGTTAGTGGAGGAAGTATCTTATAGAGAATCAACATCACACTCTGCCAGAGATTCTCCGTTGCCTGTGGACAGTCAGACACTCATTTGGGTGATCAAAAACGCCTGATTGATTGCAAATATAAACAATACGATTCTCAACCTGCTCTCTGTGACAGCTCTGATAATTCTTCCATGAGAGCCAATGAGTAAAAGGTCAAAGTTGGACTCTGTGAGTTTATATATCTAAAGCGCCCTGGTCGCTGGTTAAACCTTGTGATGCCTTAGAATCTTGCTCTTTATTTTTCCCTATTCACTCGTACCTTATGTCACTTAGAATACTGTGTTTTTACTGGAGCTGTGGCTGCAGTTTCCAGCAGTCGCTGCTCCTTTTTTTCCGGTTGAGTGTGTGAAGCTGCTACAATGAAGGAACTCGACGGACAAGTGCTGTTACCCCGGTTACTGCGTCTGTCACAACGGCGCACATATCCATCTGCAACTACCTGCGGCCTGGTGAAGAAAGTGTTCTTACACTAATATGTTTTGAATGCATCAAAAGGGACTAAATCTTCCAAACTTCTGGATGTTGTACACATAACGTTGCCTCTCATATTCTCTGGATTTATCAATGAGAATCAATTGATGCCATTTCAGTTTAGTTAACAAAGCTTTAGGTACATTTTTCTCTGTATCATCTATAGTAGCAGTAACTCATCACAGCCTTTCAAATTATTTCTGTATATCTCGCACATCCAATAGTTCCAGCTTTTGAATATTGAATTTTCTTTTTTGTGGTTTGGTTTATCTGCCTTTTTATGAAAGTAGAGCGAGTCTGGGAGACGTTTATCAGTCCTCTGATGAGCTCGTAATACACATCAATATGAGAATCTGTCTTGCTTTTTATTTTTTGAATACATGTGGATTATGTGCAGTAGAAGTACACGGACGAGAGTGCTGGCCTGCTCCCTCAACTTGTCATATGCAGTAAATCTGTTTGCAGATCCTCTCCCCTTCACATAACCTTGAGGGCTGCACTTCCCAAAGGTCTATTTCTGCTTTTCCTGCATTTTTTTCTGTTCAGCACAAGCCAACAAGCAATGATCAGTAAGCTGAAGTAACAGCAGACAAATTAATATATCGTTAGTTTGAGCCCAAATTACATCTCTCTGTGATCCAGTTCATGTTTTCACTACGCTTCAATTAGAAGGATTATATCCTTTTTGCGGCTCATAAAACGTTCAATGACTTGGATTGATGTAATTATTTAAAACCCCTCAATGAGACAACAACAAACGGCCTGACTCAGAAAGCCGGTACTTCATCAGTTTATCACATGGGGATGTATCTGCCATCCTCTTTTCCACTATTGCCCTTGCACTGCATGTCCACTCTCCGCCGTCCCTTTCCTTCCCGTTTCTCCAAACATGACAGATTCGATTGTTTACATGACACAAAGGAAATCCCTTTACCCAGTGAGTGTGGCTGCACTGGCACCTGAACAGACTGGAACCAAAGATAACGGCACAGAAAGTGAAAGACGCTATGTGTGTGCGTGTGTGTGTGTGTGCGTGTGCGTGTGCGTGTGCGTGTGTGTAAAAACTGCAATATCATTTCTTGCTATCCACATTCGTAGCCTCTTTCAATTTTGTGTTCTATACAAACAAACTGACAATTAAAAAACCGCAGATGATTATGTTGAGTTTTTAATTAAGGGAAGGTCAAATATATTTTGTCTCTGTAGACAGATGCTGGATTGAGTCTTCATGTCATTGTGATATTTGTCTGCAGAAATGTGAAGGATGATGTGAATGCATATCAGCTCCTGTTGGCCTTAGCAGCACTATTATCCCGTGGATACTATTAGACTAAATATGCATGTTAGAAGACCTATTATGAGAGTTAAGGAAATCTACTGTGCACAATATGGAGATGTTATCAATAGTCACCTAGAAAATCTCAAGCATGCTGAAGTGTTGTAAATTGTGACTTTAAAATGCGAGTTTCCATCTTTCACATGGACTGAAATATTAGAGGATATTAGTTGAGCGTGCAGAAGCTTCTGTTGCCAGTCACAATTTGAAGTCGTCACCCTTTACTGTGTAACACTTGACATGATGTGGGCTTTTTTTTTCAGCTAAGCATTTTTTATTATTTGAGTTGCCTCCGTTCTGATGTGGATGAGCTCAACAAGCAGTTATCGCAGGGTAATATTGAAGTAATGAGGGCGATGTGCTTATTCATGCTCCCTTTATACATTCAGCACAGTCAAGAGTGGCCTTAAATTCAATAATAAACTGATTATTCAAACAAAAAGAAAAAGCTGTCAATGTGTGATTTTCTGTGTGCATGTGTCTCGATACATCCGCCCAACAGTCTGCTCCTCTGTCAGGCAGGTTTTAATTACACTTGATGGATGTGTGAAGAATTCATTTTCACTTTTAAACTAGTATTGTGGATCATTTGTTGTGCTGCCTGTCTGCACTATGATGATACATAAACAAGCAATAGAAGAGTAACAACTATGTCAACCAGAAGTCTTTATCTCTCTATCTCTCTTTATCTCTTCATCACTCGCTTCACTGATATTCTGATTAAATCCGTTAAAGCAACTCGATGAAAATGTGAACATTCACCCTCCGATGAAACAAAATCTCTGGAAATAGCAAACGGCATTTCAGGATTTATTTATAGACACAGTATGAGCCATGTTTACATTCCTGTGATTTCAGATACTGGGAAACATTCACGGATGGTTGTTACTGACTGTTCTTCCTCTGCAGGTCAACAAGCTCAATGAATGATGGCATTTCAAGACGTCTTCTTATTCGAGATGTTTATTTCTAAGTACACACAGATACCTACAGTAGTTAAACTCAGCTTATTCTTTATTTCAGTAGAAATTATTTTGTACAAACTCTCCTATGTACAAAATCTTAAAAAGTCCCAATCTAATAAAGTATCTTCTGAATAGCAAATCATTTTTTGCTATTTGCTGTTAATTTTTACATCGTCATACTTCACTATCTTCCCATCCCGAGTCACCACCTCCCTCTGCTCCCACGTTTCAACCTCCCCATTTTTCTCCTCAAAGCGCCGCACCACCACCCTCCCTGTTGTGGGCAGATTGCAGGGCAGATCCATGGCAGCAGCTTCATAGAGCCTCATCTTCATCAAGTCCTGAGTGAGGGCTGCTGCACCTGCGGGCACCAGGGCTTGGTTTTTGGTCTTGTCCTCTGTCTTATGAGGGGAGGGAGATCGGTGGATTGCGGCTTGAGGATGCAGTGCCCTTACGTCTGGTTTGGGTGAACGCTCCCATCTCAGAGGTGATGGAGCTCTGTTCCTTGGAGATTGATCTCTGATAAAAGGAGAGTGACCTCTGTTCATTGGTGAGGGAGCTCTGTCCATTGGAGATGCACCTCTGTTCATTGGAGATTGACCTCTGTTAAAAGGAGAGGGAGCTCTGTCCATTGGAGATGCACCTCTGTTCATTGGTGAAGGAGCTCTGTCCATTGGAGATGCACCTCTGTTCATTGGTGAGGGAGCTCTGTCCATTGGAGATGCACCTCTGTTCATTGGTGAGGGTGACAGGTTTCTGACATTAGTGTGGGATGAAGGCGGCTTAAGGTGCCCTTGTTGAGTGGGTGCTTTTGTGACAATGCCTGAACCTCCAGCCCTTCTTATGTCACCTATGACCCCAACTATGGACGCCCTCAAAGACGGATCGGCCTCTACCATCCTACAGACAGCTGGGCAGTACGGCTGATCCTGCATTATCTCTTTGATCTTGGCAGGACAGACACTGGGCGTGTACAGTCGAATCCGGGCGCAGAGCTCAGCAATGATCTTACCCATCGCCCAAACGTCTGAGCGCTGGTCCCGCTGCCTGCCCCTCTGCAGCACCTCAGGGGCTGAGTAGGCCTCGTTGCCCATGTCCATGGCAGAGTTAAGACCACGTTTAAAGAACTTGGCCAATCCCAGGTCGATGATTACAGCTCTGTTTGTGTTATGTTCCACCTGGAGGCGTCAGTAAAAGAGGCAAGGAGAGTGAGACAGTCTTGTTTTTTAGGGAGGATAATGTGTTGGCGCTGTGTGTGATTTATTTTTCTGTATTTGACAATTTTTCTCTTTGCTGCAAAAAGATTTTTTTTTCTTCATTTCTGTTCCTTTAATTTGACTCTTTCGTTCATCTCTCACATAAATACCCTCTGATAAGTTTGTAACTCTACTCTGAATTGCCTTGTTATTGAAATGTGCTATCCAATACTACTTGCCTTGCCTTGAATTACTTTCTGGT
>CAAKHC010003663.1:13149-42801 GCA_901007825.1 Macroramphosus scolopax | reverse complement strand
GACAGTCTTGTTTTTTAGGGAGGATAATGTGTTGGCGCTGTGTGTGATTTATTTTTCTGTATTTGCCAATTTTTCTCTTTGCTGCAAAAAGATTTTTTTTTCTTCATTTCTGTTCCTTTAATTTAACTCTTTCCTTTCTCTCTCACATAAAAAACCTCTCATAAGTTTGTAACTCTACTCTGAATTGCCTTGTTATTGAAATGTGCTATCCAATACTACTTGCCTTGCCTTGAATTACTTTCTGGTTTATCTCTGCAGCACTCAAGTGAAAGAACCTGATTGAGTTTACAGTACAACAGAAGTTTGTTATCGGACATAACAACTATGAAAATGACCTTCTCGGAACTGACTTCTTTTTTCTCCCCTTTCGTTACAAAAAGCCCCATAGACACAATAATGACATTACATCTCTCCCTGCAATGAGCATGAAGTGTGCAGATCGACAGTATGCACAGACTCACCATGACGTTTTCAGGCTTTAGGTCCTGATGGACGATATCTTTGGAGTGCAGGAGAAGCAGCCCCTCACACATGCCGATGATGATGGTGGCTCTACTCGATGGAGTCAACTGCAGAGACAAAAATATGAGCTCAATACTAGACGGAATGGCATCAAATATGTCCAGGATGACTTTTAGAACTCGCCTTTTTCCTTCAGGCAATGAGGCATGAATCACGTGTGCATAGTAAACCAGTTTAGACATTTATTAAGCTTTAAGGGTAGTGGCTGAATTTCAATAAGAATATCTTCCTGTTACCTCTTCTGGGAACCCCTGCCTGGTTTGTCCTGCTCTGTCACTTTCCCAGCTGCCATAATCCCTTTCATTCACCTCACAGTTCTAATGTCACTTCATCTTCTTTAAAGCCAATGATTATTGAAATATACATCTGTTCGAAATATACATGAAATAAAAAGATAATTTCACCTGTATTTTAGATTTTGATGCTTTGAAGATGGTCGTCTCCAGGTCCTCTCCGAAGATAAACTCCAGTGGAATGACCCATTTCCCGTCTTTGAGATTTATGTTGCCCAGCAGCTTCACAATGTTGGGATGATCCGCCTTGCTGTGGGGGAAGGGCAAAAAGTCACAGAAGGAAATTAGAGACTGCCATAAAGATTCAAAACCATCTGTATCCTGAGATTGGGCGTGAATTTACTATATAGCTTGCTATAACATGCTGGACTTCTGTTCAAATAGATTGAAAAATTACTTTGGATAAAAATAATACAAAATCCAAAACTGTCTCCTCTGTGTTTGTTCCTCATCAGGTAAAAATGCAAAATACATGACTTATAATCCTGAATGTTAGGGTTGATATACACTATATGGACAAAAGTATTGGGGCGCTCCTCTTAATCATTGAATTCAGGTGTTTCATTCATCCCATTGCCAGAGGTGTAGAAAATCAATCACCTGGCCGTGCAGTCTGCCAGTACAAACACGTGAAAGAATTGGTCGTTCTAAAGAGCTCACTGAATTGGAACGTGGTGCTGTAATAGGAAGCCACCGTTGCAACAAGTCAGTTTGTGAAATTTCTTCCCTCCTCGATATTCCAAGATCAACTGCAAGTGGTATTATTGCAAAGTGGAAACGTTTAGGAATCACAGCAACTCAGCCCCGAAGTGTCAGACCACGTAAAGTTACAGAGTGGGGGCGCCGAGTGCTGAGGCGTAGAGTGCGTAAAAGTCTCCAAAGCTCTGTGTTCTGTGGAGTGACCAATCACGCTTCTCCATCTGGCAGTCTGATGGACGAGTCTGGGTTTGGCGAATGCCAGGAGAACATTATCTGCCTGACTGCATTATGCCAACAGTAAAGTTTGGTGGAGGGATGATGCTATGGGGTTGTTTTTCTTGGGTTGGCCTCGGCTCCTTAGTTCCAGTGAAGGGAAATCTTAATGCTTCTCCTACCAAGTCATTTTGGACAATTCTATTCTTCCAACTTTGTGGAAACAGTTTTGGGGAAGGCCCTTTTCTGTTCCAGCATGACCGTTCCCCAGTGCACAAAGCAAAGGTCCATAAAAGCCTGGTTGGATGAGTTTGGTGTGGAAGAACTTGACTGGCCCGCGGTGCGAGCCAGGCCCTCTCGTCCAACAACAGTGTCTGACCTCACAAATGCTCTTCTGGATGAATGGGCAACAATTCCCAAAGACACGCTCCAAAATCTTGTAGAAAGCCTTCCAAGAAGAGTGGAAGCTGTTATAGTTGCAAAGGGGGACCGACTTCCTATTAATGCCTATGAATTTTGAATGGGATGTCATAAAAGCTCCTGTAGATGTAATGTATAGGTGACCCAATACTTTTGTCCTGAAAAAATGATATATACAGATGTGAAAACTATGAAATAATATATGTATATATAAAGAAAATGTGCGTACATAGTGCGGTAGTGTGACACTAATAACAAGATCCTTCATTAGAGAGTGATAATTGGCAAAGCACCCGGGGCACAAAGCCACAAGACACTGCGTGCAGATTCACTGTAGCGGCTGATGTGCAACTATGCCTTCAAAACCCATGCACATACAAGAAAACCGCTTTTGAATAGCTGTCCAATGTATGAAATGAGCCAGTTCCAGTATGTTTCTTTATCTTTTTAATCAGCTATTGAGACATTTAGGAGGCAAATGCATCACTCGAACTTACTTGTATACTTCACATTCTCTCTCCAGGTCCTTCCTACTGATGAGATTTTGGGGGACCTTCTTTATAGCAGCCCAGGTATCATTGTACTTCTCTTTGTACACCTTCCCAAAACAGCCCTGTGCGAGAGTCCCGGTGGAGTATGCCATCTATGCAATCTTGTGAGGGCTGGAGGATGAGATATAAGTTATTATTACAACCCAATTGAAACCCTCCAATCACTACAGCTTTCCATTTCTATGCATCACATATCGTGAACAGTCTCCCACAGAACTGCAAGTCTTCTGCAACACAAAAGCTCTTTGATTCCTGCTGCATCTTATTAAATTAAATTAGACCCTTTGATTACTTGTGTCGGTTAAACCCTTCTGTTTTACCTGTCCTATTCTATTCTCTAATTGAGTTTGCCTCTTGCTTTCTTTCTGCACATGCTAGGAATAGTTTAAAGTTATATTTACAGGGCTACCACACTGGAACAGTACGTCTGACAATCTGTATCAAATCATGACATCAACCACAAAAATTTTGAAATTAAGCAATGTGCCACTTAGCCACAGAGCTACTGTGTTATATAAATCGTATATGACACATTTCTCCCATCCCAGCGCTGAAGAGAATATGATGGACATGAGAGGAAATAAAAATTCCTAGGAGGGGAGCGTCACCTCTGTTGGGTAAGACTGGAGTTACATGCAAAGCAGTTTGGTCATCGTGCTGAACTACCAGTATCGTTCATTTCAACTTGTGAACCAAAAAACAAATAAGTTTGGGCGGCAATTCAACCAAATAGAAACCGTTAATGCTGATTCCTGAAACATCAGGAGCTATTTTAAGGAAGCTACTCAACTCAGTGACCATTTAGATCAACCATAACTGCACTTGTTGTGTAAATAAGAGCTGAGGTGCGAAGATCTAAACAGTTCTGTTTACAGTTTTAAGAGTTTTGACTCTTTGACTTTCAGCAATCGTCAGCTCATTTCGCACACACTGAGAGCACTATGCGATGTCGCAGTAAGAAGCTGACAAACTGGTAGGTCCACAAGAGATGAACGAACATTCTCTGCACAAGATCTTTTGAGCTAAGCACAAAAAAACATACTGTCATGGTTATTTTCCAACAGCCAATAGCAAGATAATGTATAGTCATATTATGTGATAGAGCACAGTCACCCCAAAGAGGTAAAAATCAATGGAATCAGTGCTCCAGCACGGACATGGACTGTTTCAATATGAAACAAAAGTGGAAAGGTTGTTGGTTATTTAAATTTGCCTTTTGTCAGATGCTTTTTCTCCAAAGACACTTTTTAATATTACACAACCCCTACAACTTTTTCTTAAAGTGTCTACATCTAAGTTGCACTATTTTCTCAGGTTCTTACCTGCTTGTGCTGTTGTGGAGAAGCAGCTGCGTCAAGTCTGAACGTGAGTTGACATAGTTGACTCTCTACTTACCTTTTTCCACGCCTTCCTGTATCTGTTCCGTGGCCCTGAGCATAGCAGACACTCCTGTGTGCTGCATGACTGGAGAGAAACACATAAGAAACACAGCATGAATTAATGAG
Source organism: Macroramphosus scolopax (assembly GCA_901007825.1). Lineage (NCBI taxonomy): Eukaryota > Metazoa > Chordata > Actinopteri > Syngnathiformes > Centriscidae > Macroramphosus > Macroramphosus scolopax. The sequence continues at coordinate 38,598 of CAAKHC010003663.1, read as the reverse complement.
AACAGATGAGGTATGCGAAGTAGAAGGACTTGTGGATTGGGACATCTAACTTGGACCAACATATGGAATAAAAATAAAAGCATAATATGATATAATAAATAAAAAAATATATCCCTGCAATTATAACGTATTGTGGGCCAGTAATTCATTTGTTAAACAAATACAGTGCAGTTTTTGCCTCTGAAATATATTAAAGAATGTAGCACAAAATGGAAATACACTTAAGTAGGCTTCAATACAAGTCTTGATACGTTCTACTACTTCCAGTATTTCGGAATCGAAGTGTGAGATTCGTCAAGCACTCAAACACACAAGAGGGTTGAACATTAACAAATAGTGCTCTGATAGTGTTATCAGTCACTGGGTCGTACCAACTGGCGAGTAGGTGATACATAAACATTACGTCGTCATATTTACACCTTAATTAAGGACATTGTGTCGATAGAGAAAAGGCTTTATGTTTCAAAGCTTTGTTGCGCTCTCACCTCTGAAGCATTGTAGTTAAATTAGCCCACAGTAGTAAAAAAAACAACAACCTAAATTGACTTCCTTACCTCTGTGTTTCCCAACGTGTCTGTGAAGCTCACCTGTTGGCTGCGCGGCTTACGTGGGGCGTTCAGGTACTCCCCTAGTCTGAAAAGTACATCGACGCAAAATGGGGCTGACATTACCTGACTGAGGAAAAGTACAGTATCGCTCGATATTATGTTTATTCTGAAGTTTCTGTTTTGAGAAGTTGATCCATCATTTGAAGAAAGTCGACTGAGACCCCGAGGAAACCGGATTAAACATGTTTTGGACGTTAATCATTGCCGCCTTAATGGCATCTGGTAAGTTGGCCTGTGTTTTTTTTTTTTTGGAAAACAGGGTGGGCCCTCTTCCGTGAAAATGCTCCTTTTCTTTCTCTCCTATTACTTAATGATCTCTAAATTTCACACAACTTCTCTTACTTATCAAGCAATGGCTGTTTGTTTATCTAGTGAACATCTTTGTAAATGTTTCATTGTTAGCATAATGGCGAAACGTCAACCTGTTGTCCGTTGGCCGGAAGTTACATTAGCATTAAAAAAAACCTTCTAAAGTAAGGAAGGAGAAAATAAGCAGTAAAAAGGGTTAAAGAGTTAAGACATTAAACTTTCAAATTGATTATAATGTATTATCATATTTCCGTATAATCTTGTAGTTCCCTAACATTGATAACCAACATACACTTTTACATCAAAATACACATCCACAGCAAAATGGGACATATTATAAAGATATGGACACATGATATGTAACTGAGATATTGCATGCTTTAGAAAATTTACAAATGTATATAAATATATATATTTGGGCTTATATTTTCCCACAAAGTTGCCGAATGTCCCATCTGTAATGGTGAGCAATGACAAAACGGGTGTAGTTTCAGCAGTTACACGCTAATTTAAACAATATGTACAAATATTTCAATATATTATTACTATTATTGATATTATGTAGAGAAGCCTGTTAGTTCCGTTATAACACGGGTCATTTCATATCTCCCAAATTAGAAAGTTGAATCTACACCCCTTAATCAGTGTAAGAAAAGCAACCCTCATGCAGGTAGAACTTATCGTTAGGCTTTTGAATTGTTTCTGTCAGAGGAACATAATAAAAATACTGAGCTTAGTAAGGCTGTGTCATTTCATATTCTCTATGATCTTTAATAAATCCTCCACATGAATACTGTTTTTACAACAGTTTTATTTCTTAATCCTGGGGTAAGATTATAAACATGCAAGTATTGTTTTTATTTCATGGAAATTACATTTATCAGGGAATACAAATCTTAATCCAAATTAATAGCCAACTTAATTGGTAGAGTTTAGTATTTGATAATGGTCAGGATTGTCTTATTATTTTTGAATCAATTCTTTTGTTTACACGTCTATGAAGACAGCATGCTGACGTGACTTGTGTCTAGAATTATTATTATTATTGTCCCCTAACTTTTCATGTCACTGTGTATATTGTTACTGCAAAAAATACCATGAAATATCATGATGTAGTTGTAAATCACCCACCCACCAGGCAGCCCTGCTGTGAGCTACTCCAGTACCAGATGTTTGTCTGTAAACAATCCTCAATTTTTCTTAGTGTTAACAAAACCCTTAAGAATACTAGAAGTCATTAATCTACTAACAGAGCCCCTCAAGTATGCAGATCTTTACTATTATCTTTATTCCCATGGCTGTAATGGTTAGGTTGAAAACACAGGGCCAGCCTGGTGACTCATCACTCCCACTCTTAGCGATACTCGCAGTGAAGAAATGTTTGTTTGTCATAAACCGCTCCCTAAGGGTTTTGTAGAGTAATCAGAAGCCTTCATCAAATGTTAAAAAACATAAGTGACATTTATTTATCATAATCATCCTCTACCACTTATGTCCTTGTCCCTCAGAGTCCACCATGGCCGTCTCAGTCACAATCCAGCCCAAGAGGTACATTGTCATCCTTTTCCAGCCAGTCACCCTCACTTGTAGCTACCAGACATCCAGCACACAATCTCCTATTGTCACGTGGAAGTACAAGTCGTATTGCCGGGACCCAATCCAGGCTGCATTGAATCCGAGTAGCGCAGATAACATCCTGTCTCAGAACAACCCCAACTACGACCCCAACATCGAGTGTGGCGACAACGAAAGGACAGTGCGCATAGTGGCGTCCAAGCAAGGCAATTCGGTCACCCTCGGCAAGGAGTTCCAGGGTCGCAAGATCAGTATCCTGAACAGTGAGTTTAATTTTGACAAGTGCAATTAAATGATTATATGTGCTGTTTTATACAAAATGTAATCCAGTTATATGCATTATTTATCATTGTTGTTCAAATAAAGTTAAACTAAGACAAATCCATTTAAGTTAAAGCAACATTGATGATATGATTCTAAAGTTTTAAAGATGTAGTGAGTCAACGATGGAGCTGGATATATAGTTAAATATATACTAGTTTTGGGAAAAAATATGTGCAAATGGTCAGAAATCTTGTTTGTCTATGACATGTCCAAGAACTGGATATTGAGATGGATTATTATGATGTTAAAACTTCCATCAGTTATACACACTCTGTGTTTCTCATAGATGCAGACCTGAACATCGCACAGACCGCATGGGGAGACAGCGGTGTCTACGTCTGTTCTGTCATCTCCTCCCAGGACCTTTCAGGAAACGGCGAAGACTACACAGAGCTAATTGTTCTGGGTGCGTTGCATTTGTCGGCTTCTGTGCCTTTTGTACCCACAGCTCAAAATTAGCTTCTTCTTTTTCTGCCTTTTCTTCCTCTTTCTTTACTTGGCGTGGCAGAACTTGCAATTGGCTAATAGAATGGCGTGTGCAGATTTTAAGATCCTCCCGCGGTGGTTCTGAATAGGCAGTCATAAGTAGTAGACAGTAAAACTACATATCATGGGGCACATTAAATTAAATTAAGTAATTGTGGCTTTATCTTCCTTTTACAGAGAGAAAGTCAAATACTACTGACCTCCTGCCTGGCATTGACTTACTGGTCATGGAAGGTAGTACAAGCCCTTATAGCAAAGTCATGTTTTAGTCCCACAGTAGAGATGTAAGAGGGAGGATTAGTTGTATGGTGGCTGGGATTGACAAGGGCTCGCTTGAGGTCTCTTATGTTGTCTCTAAAATATTAAGAAATGTACTTTTGTTAAAGAGGTGGAACAATTTAGGCACTAGTATATTTATGGCCTTGCAGTTGCCTAGCAGCTATGTCTCATGTTTAAAGGCTTCTGCATTGAAACAACAAATATCCTGTGGTGGGTGAAAATGTAACAACCATTTGCCTGCGTTGTTTGTGTCATACCCCCTTTCATAGGCTTGGATACCTTTTTTTTCAGTGGGGAGTAGTAGTCTATCTGATGCTGGCTGGCTGGCTGGCTTCAACAAAGGAAATTTAAGGCATATTTCCTATCTGTTTGGTGTTTACAAAATCAAATCTTTATACTCATTTTTTTATACATTCAATATCTTTCTTCTCTCTCTCTCTGACTTGCAGTGAAATCGAGTCTCGGATTCTCTGAGAAACCGGCTCTACCGGTTTGACAAAAACTCCCCTAATAGACCTAAGGCAAAGCGTGTTGTTGATCTCAATACTCGATAACCAAATAGAAGAATTTATCAATTCTACATTTTATTCTTGTTTAAAAACAATAAATCAGATTGTTTTTTGCATTTATAAATTAAAAGCAATCTTGCCTCTGAATGGCTGCACTCACAGCGTAGACTGACACGCTGCTTTCGTCGTCGTCTGTTCCTCAAACATGCACTTACTTGTCACTAGTTGTTTTTTTGTTAAAGAAGGATGTTGTGTCAACATCAGTTTATTCTCTTCAAATAATCTCACAAGTAGTGTGGTACTCTCTCTTCTACCTGATGTATAGACAGAACTAAACACACCAGTGTCCTGTATTTACCACTTGTGCTGATTATTGTATGAATATGAAAGAGACTTACGGAAAAATGCTATCTTATTCCTCCAGTGATGTCACCTGTCAAAGGAGAAATATCTTGCGGATTAATCATGTGAAACATGAATATTAAGGTTTCTAATGCAACCCCCTGCTTGCCAACACAGATTGGCTCCTGGTTGTTTTGGTGGTTTTCGGGTTCCTATTGCTGCTGCTCCTGATTGGTATCTGCTGGTGCCAGTGCTGTCCACACACCTGCTGTTGCTACATCAGCTGCCCCTGCTGCCCTGAACGCTGCTGCTGTCCACGAGCATGTAAGTATCAATCGTAAAGCCAATGAAATTGTACTTGTAGACCTTGGTTCAAAGCGTGTAACCTAAAGTTGGCTATCAAACTGTCTATAATAGACAAAGTCCAGAAAACTGGACAAGTAGCAGGCACCAAGTGTCTAACTAGATTTGTTCCTTTTTTATTTCCTGCTCATCATCTTGCAGTGTACGAGGCAGGAAAAGCAGTGAAGAAAGGCATACCCAGCCATTATGCTCCCACCGTGTATGCTCCCAGTATGTATGCCCAGCCACAATACGGGGTCCCACTAACGAACCAGCCGGCTATGCCCATGCTCCCTCTACCAAACGGAGCCGGACCTGCTCCGCCGCATAATGGTTACGCTCGTGATTATGATGGAGCCAGCTCGGGTGAGAAAATCTGCACTCAAACCACGTGAAAACACTTTCAGTTCTTATTTGAAGCTCATGACAATAATTCATTTTGGAAGCAGTTTTCAAAGATGTGTTGACTATGAGTTAGTATACTGAAGGTAATTATTTCATTATCACATCATAAATAAAACCGCCGTCTTTACAGTGGGACAGGGTTCCCAGGTGCCCCTGCTACATGACCAAGACAGTGGAGTGGACCACAGTGAGTGTGTGTTTGGGTGTTTGGGTGTTTGGGTGTTTGGGTGTTTGGGTGTTTGGGTGTTCATTACACAGTGTATGTAATGACACACACTGTCACTACATGATGACTGTGTGTATTTTTGTGCATGGATTAGCTTGGTGCTAGATACTATTTTTATTACAAGTATGTAGAAATCAAATTGATTCAGAGTATTTTAAGAGGGTGCATCAGCTGAAATCTGAATCTCTCTCTCTCACCAGCTCGCAGTGGATATCGTATCCAGGTGGACCCTGACGGGAACGCCACACGTGCCATTTACTATATGGAGAGAGAACTGGCCAACATGGACCCATCCAGACCTGCCAACTACAAACGCAGTGAGTGGCTGATCACTTGCTTTTGTGTTCACAGTTACATGAGAACTGTGCCTCAGACAACTGTGGATAAAATGAATCAACTTCTCGTAAACTGTTTGGAGAGTTAGAGAAAACCCGGTTTATTAAGGGTACATTTAAGATGCAATCTCATGATCTTGAATATGATGCGTATTTTTGTTTGTAATGAAAGACATCACAAGTCCACTGCTTTTCTTCCCCCAGTGGATAACATGAGTGTAGTCAGTTCCCTGCATGATAACTTGGATCCACCAAGTCGTGGCGGTCGTTCCCAACCGCCACCTCTGGCCACAGTCTACGACCGGGACGAAGCCATGAGCACCATCAGCAGCGTTTCACAGCATGCCCACCGCCGTGATGACTACCCGAGCCGGGGTGGAGGGTACATGGGGGATCGGGTTCGTGCCCGCTCCATGGACAACCTTGATGACATCGGACGCCGCTATGGCCGAGACGACTACCAACCACGCCACCGAATAGATGAACCCAGAGGCAGGAGAGGGTAGGTTATTGTTGTTGCTGGCTGATTGCCCTCAACAGGTACAACCCTTTCGATAATTTTGACAAATCAGATAAAGCTTACCAGTAATCTGTGTTATATTAGTTGCTACAAAAACGTTTAATTTCAGTTACTGCTAGATAGAGGTTATTGGTACATACTGGTCCTATAAAGCTCTTAAATGTATTCAGCATCTAATCGAATCACATTAGCTCCAGTATGCTTCTGTTTCCACTCAAAGTTCTGTTTTGTGTCTCTTTAGCTCGGATGATGAGTGGAGCAGCAGCGCCCGCAGCGGCTACGACCGTGACATTGACAACGGCAGGCGACGTAACTACTCCCCTGATGATCGACGGAGAGTAGACGGGCATGCGCAGGGTGGCCTCCCAGGGAGACGCAGCCGCAGCCGTGATGACTTGATGGACCTGGAGAGAGATCGTCGCCCTGGCGGAGATGACAGGGCTAGGCGGGACGACTATGACGATAGTTTCCTGCGAGAGGCAATGGAGAGGAAGAAGCTTGGTGAGCAGCAGAGGGCCCGCAGCCGAGACCGATTAGATAGTGAGAGCGACCGCTCGGACCGTGGGAGGGCACCACGTGGGCCCCCTCCTCTCCCTCTGAACCCACCCTCTGGACAGCCTGGTCGTCATGACAACTACCCTCTTCCTCCACCATACAGTGATGATGAGAGTTTGTCGTCTTCTAAGAAAAGCAACCTCCGCAAGGTGAGTCACAGCAGCACTCAATGACTTCTGTGATTAGACAGAACCTGAGGAAGCAACTTTATTTCCTTAGCTGGTAGATGAAACAGTCTGATATTCTGTATTTTAATTGTCAAAAGATTTGACAACAGTATAACTGACATGTCTGTCGGTCGATATTTACTGCAAACACATACTTGTATGTATCGGCGTGTATGTTTGAAATGTGCCGATATCATAACCTTTTTATAGACCATAATGCAGTAAGAGACCCTTGGGATGATTTGAAAATGGTGTTTCAGTTTGTCCAAAAGATTTAGCTCCGCCCACATTGTTTACAACACTGGAAATCAGCTTCAGTCCACATCCCCCTCACAAAGGGGTTAAAACTATAAACTTGTGAAAATGTGATTTAATTATTCAGTTTGTTCGTTATTCTTTCCTTCCAGAATGGAGCCGTGAGTCGGGAGAGCCTGGTGGTGTAAAACCAACCGTAATGAGAACGACCGGTCCAATAATGCAACTTCGATCTGTGGAAGACGTTTTAAAATTGTATATAGTATTACTGCAAATTTTCTGCGCTGATCTTTATGTCGCATCATGTATGGTAAGCTAATTGATAACAAAGGTGTATGTACACTTTAAAGAAGAGGTTCACATATTCCTTTTTGTGACTTTTCATGTGTAAAACATTTTGGCTACCACAAGTGCCTTCAATGTTCAGAATTGTACTTGTAGATGTTGAAATGTGAATGTGAACAGGATCTGATTGCTTTCAGTTTTGTTGCTTAAATTAGTTTAATTTAGATAATACAGGTACTGATGTAGATTCGTTGGGATTTATGGATTTTTACTTGTGAAACACTAAGATATATCCTCTAAGAATATCTATGAACAATTAGATGTTTTTATGTCCTTTGTCTTTTATTAAGTTGTATTAATGTGCTCATGTATTTGAAACCGTTTTCTTATAACATCCTTTGCATTTTTTTATTTTATACAGAATTTCCCTCTGAACCGATGGTATATTGTACAGCTGACCTAAAGGAAACTATGAAAATGCAAATGTTTATTGCGATGAAACCTTATTTTACAATAAAGGTCTTTGCCAGGCTGTTTAATTGTTGTGCAGCATTTCAATACCAGACTATCCCCTCACAGTGCAGTAAATTGTTCTTTAAGTAGCAGTGGTGTTATTGTTGGCTCTTCACTGCCTTTAAAATCTTGTTGAGTCTGAATCCTATTGAACATTGAAATACATGTCTTTAAAACATTCTAATGCAGTTGGAAGCAAATATAAAGGCATTTGTAACTTTTTTAATGCTCAGTTTATGCCAACAATTCGTATATATATAAAATATTTACTATTTGTACAGTCTATGACATGGACAGTGCCCCTCTACTTCCTCCCACTGTACAATATAGGAACTTTGATTTTAGATATTCAAAGTAACTGTTGTGGACTATGTCAAACAGCGCCTCTCCAATATGCCACTACGTCGTGTGGATGGCCTCGTAGGTATGGTGACTGGTATACACGGACATAAAAAAGCTATTATGTCTAAATTCTGAATTTCAAGAAGCCTTGTTTTAATAGTAGCCAGTTATTATATTTTATACGATATTTATTGTATATACACATATATATACATACATATAATTCAGAATTTGGCTCATCGTTATCATTGTGATTAGTATTCTAATTATGATCATGACAGATTATTTTTGACTGAGATATAGTCGTCCTGCTGACTGCCACCAGAGGGCGCTCTAACGCAGCTCAACAGCTACGATCTCTTGCAGCGGCCGGTGGCGATTTTCTCAAAATGCAGATTTAAAATGTAGTCTTACCAAATATTATATAATTAGTTGTTCTTCGGGATTTTAATCTGCTAAGTGAATTCAAATGAATAAATTACATCTAGTTACTGAATGAAACTGATGTCTTTGTGCCCTGTTTAGTTTTTAATAGTATGATTTTGTTAAACATCTGCATTTTATGCTATATTATAAAAAGTATCATATAAAATATATTCAAAATATAGTTAATGTACTTTTAACCATGTCTATGGATATTTGATATGCACCCAGACGTGTACTTATAAACACTTTGCTGCTCTGATGCTGTACATTTCCCTGTCGTGGGACGAATAAAGGTTTATCTTATCTTATCATAGCCTTATCTTTTCCGACTATGAAATTACATAAATTAAATGAAACTCACAATCTGTAATTATGTACAGTTTATTTAAACAAGACAATCATCAAACAGGGTCAAACCTTCACAGTGAATACCTGCAAATCATCTTAGTTTATTTATTCCGGTTAGCAACAGAGGTAGACATAAGTTTTGTATAAAGAAAAAAGTATATGCACACAACTCTTTATAACGATCATATAAACACTATGTACGGATCAAATTCTTCAAAGAACCACATCAAATTGAAATACTTGTCTGGTCAAAATACAGTTTCTATTTATAGTGCTTGAAATGCCTCCAAATATTCCCTGTGCTGCAGTTATTTAGCCCTGAGGTGAAGGTGTATATTTCTGGTCAGGCATACTGAAAGATACGTCAATATGATTTATCAATTAATCACATCTCGTTTTAAAAACGAATTGCATGGTGAAAGTTTTATTTATTTTTCCCTGAAATGCAGCATTTGTTGAATTGACTCCTGTCCTGTTATGAACATCCCCAATGAGGCTACTTGGCCCAGGGTTTGAGGGGGCATTGTTCACTTTGTAGGCTGTAGTATTCAAATGTCCTGGTCACCAAAGTCATGCATCCATTCCCTGGTTCCATCTCTCACTGATGTGCTCTTACGTCGCTGTTGCTGCTCCACCAGAGCAACGCCATGACTCTGTGTTTGTGGGCAAAACATTCAGGCTCGTCAGGACCTCCTGTGCCGTCTTTCCCAGCATGCCCTGTATGTCACAGACAAAGCGGTAGACATAGCGTTTGCCTGCCGTCTTGTGGATGATGTTTTTGTGATAGTAGTAGCGAAGGCCGCGGCTCAACTTCTCGTAGTTCATCTTGGGTTTGTTCTTGCACTGACCCCAGCGTGTGGCCACCTGTGACATGAATCAAAACCATGTAAGGAGTTGAACTCAGGTGAGTTTTTATCTCAGAAAAACACTGAAAAGACCCTCCATGTAGTGTTTAACAGGCATACTAAACCACTTGTTTCCTTACCTCTGTGGGGTCTGACATCTTAAACTCCCAGCCGTCTCCCGTCCAGGATATGAAGGTGTGACAGGTAGAGTCCAGAAGTAACTCCAGTAAAAACTGCCACAACTGAATTGGCCCAGAACCTGAATGATTCAATGAAAAAAAAAGAAAATGATTGATTTAGTTAAAGGAGGCATCTAGAGTGATAATGAATGGTTAAATCAAACCAAGCGCTGAAGCAGCATCACAGAAGAAATGAAGTTTCACCTGGGTAAGCTGACATTCCAGTCATCTGGTTCTCCCTCTTGGGCTGATCTGTGTATGTGCTTCTGCGTTTGACCACACGGGGGCAGTACTGCTCTGAGGATGGAGGACGGGCGTTTGAAGGGTAGGCGGCTAATGGCGGGTGTGGTAGTGGGGCAAGGAAGCTTGGAGAGGGGTATTCAGGCCAAGAGGAAGAGGACTGCCTCTGTCCGTCAGAGTCGTAGTGTTCAGCCGTGTGAAATGAATAGCTCTGGTCTGTCTCACCTGGAACAAAGAGAAGACACATTAAATAACAAACTTAGGCCCCTGGGAAGATGTTTTGTAGCATGAGGTGAAATGTCTTACTTTGTAAAGAGTTTGATCCTTTTCCAGTAAGGAAGGGGCTGTGGCTGCCCTCCATGGCTGGACTGAACTGGCCGTTCTGAGGCAATAAGCTTTGGTATGTCTGTGCAGATTCCTGGTACTCTGTTCGTGATTGGTCGACCATTAGCCCATCTGCTAATAAAACACAAAGACAGTCACAAAACGAAATTCCTTGAATTGCTGTTCACATAAAGTATGAGTGACTATATGTAATCAAAGGCTCACCATGTGGATAAGAAGCCCACAAGCAAAACTCCTGGTATGAGTCCAGGTTGAAGAGAGCGGCGTCACTGGTGCCTACTGGAGAAGAAATCGCAAAAAAAGACGAGTTTAATCAAACACACCAACAGCATGTCTCATATTGATGTAGCCCATTTCCACCACTGTGATGAAAACAATAAAGATCCTGTAAGTCATTATAACGAGAACCTTCCTTAAAACATAATGACTAATTATCTCCAAAATGAGTGTGTCTGTTAGTATCTCAAAAACATTAACATAATATGAAAATAATGAGTAAGGACGTCAGAATTATAAGGAACCTTCTTAAGAGACTCAGTTGTTTTATGAATAACTTAGTATCTTAAAAAATGAGAAACTTTCTGAAGATAATTTCCCATAATGATTCTCAATATTTTGAGAAAGCTCATTATAACGATTTTTGTGATCACGATGGGCTTCTTTTCATATTTACAACCGTGTAGGTACGTTTTAATATATCATTAGGCCTTACCTTTCGGTGGCTCTGGGTAGCAGCTTTCTGCTGGATACTGCTGTTGTCTGGAGGCCTTACTGTCTAATAGAAAAGACAGGTCTTCTCCTGGGTAGTCTGAAGGTCCGACACAATACAGACAAATGGAGTCAGGAAATGATGATGATGGCAAGATGAAGGCACGTTCATGCCTCTAAAGGACCATAACAAAGCTTTTACCTCGTACTCTGCATTCATGTTTACCATTTTCCAAATCAGGTTATTAATTTGATATTCGGCAGATGCTGGTTTCTATTTATTTCTGTATGAAAATTTGCATTGCAGAGATTTAGGGGTGTTTTTCCTTCAGAATAAAGCCCACGAAATTGTCATGCGGTGGTCCAGCTGTGAAGATCTTATCTCATTTAGGTGCTAGGAGGAAATTAGAGACGAGTAGCTGCAGCACAGCAACCTTTTTATAGCAATAAATACGAAATTCATATCAAACTTTGATTTCTGTTTGTCATTCCAGTTGGGTTTTCTCGCAATTAAACAAGCTCCCAAAAAAACAGTCCTGAGAGGAGAGATGATGATTCAGACTCAACAATTTGGGTTTGATTGTAATGGTAGATGTTGACAAAAGAAAGAGACATTTGTTTACTGTTAAATCATCAGCAGGCATTCAAGCCCCGCCGCAGATTTTTACAGCTAAATGGATGGAGGCAGGACGGAGGAAACAAGAAAGGGAGGGGGAGGAAGAGAGGGGAGGAAACGCCAGCGGAGGGAGTGTGACAGAGTAGTGATGGAGGGATGGGGAGGGGGACTCTAAATCTGTTGGAGAAGGAAGTCTGGAGAAAAGGATTAGGGGAGACGGAGAGGGGAGTGCAACATGGAGAGTATCTTTAACCTGACCACCCTGTTTCTGTCTGCCTACCTCAGCCCATTTGAGCATTTCTCTCTCTCTCCCCATAATCCTGACACAGCCCATTGGTCTGGGCTACAGCCGCCCATGTCAAGGTCTCATTGAGAAAGCTCTAACGGATGTGATGATACGGATGCGTAAATATTTCCTCTGTCCTTCAGCTCCTCACGTTCAGAGGAAACAGACTGTATAAACATTTGGACTGTCATTCTTATACATCTTCTGAGAGTTAACATCTTGCATCTAGCATCACCAGGAGAGTTTTGGTGTTGCCCCATGGAAAATCACCAACATCTGGTGTTTTTCCATCTTGCTATACCAGTCTATTCTGGGCTGGTCCTTCCTGCACTGCACTTATTCCAATCAATAGTCTATAAGGTTCCTGTACAGATTGTAATCTCCCTGAGACATATGTGTGTTATATAAATAAAGACTGTTTTTAACTCACCATATAATGCAAAGTCAAAGCCCGCTGGCACTTCCTGTGTCCTGAAGTCCTCTGTGTAATATCCACTCTGGCAAACCTCCATCTGTGTCAATGATCATTATAACTTATTGTTTAGCAACAGTAAGAAACCAGTGACAGTAAGCAGGTGAACAAACTTGAACATTTACAAAGTTTGCAATTAAACCTTTAAAATTGTTGTTATTATTACATCGGACGAGGAGGCACTGTGTGTCGTTTTTTTTTTTGTTCGTGTAGCCGATGTTTCTGTGTGATTCATAGCACTATTTCGCAAATATTACAGGGTCCATTTATACCGAATTTGTGGGAGGGGTTTAGCATGGCCGAAGAAAGAAGCCAATTTGATTTTGACCCACAACCATCTAACACAGCGAAAAAACGAACATTTTTTACATTATATTTGGCGGAGGTTGTCGCTCTCCTATTGCATCTATCAACGTTATTAGCTCCAACAGGCTGCAGGTTATGAATGAATGTTGTGAAATATTCTTTCCCAAAAGAAGTGCAAACCAGACCAACATCCTACCTTTATTTTCGCCTCTTTGCTGTCTGTGTTTCTGTCTCCCGGTTTAATGGTTTTGTCCCAGTACATGTCTCTCTTCCTTTACACCTTCCCAGGAGGAACGGACGACAGAGTGGCTGGTCTCCGGCCGCACCGGGCCCGTTTTAAGCGCAGCGCAGAGGGGAGGGGCGCGTGCCCGCTCTGAGTCGTGACCAGCGAGACGGTTTGGTTAATTGGGCGTGACGTAACACCCCTCAGCACAGATCACTCTACCAAACATTCATTCATAAAAGACAGATCAGTCGACACCGATTGACCACCACAGGAGATAACGTCGATCATCTATGAGTGAGATAAAGATATTCACATCTTCGACCATCATCTAAGAAATTAGTTTCATTGTTTAATTAAAAATACATCAAATTAACACTCAAACAAACCAACATGGGATAAATCAAGTGGAAGAATTATGATCAGGATATCCCAAATAGCACAATAATGGACCCCCAATTAAAGGGCATATATTAACCGGACTTTTTCTGGTTTGTTTATTTTACGAGGGTTATATGCTAATGGTTCAGCAATAGTAATAGTAACGTTAATTTCATCAATAAAATATTCACTCTGATGGCTGCTATTCGAGTTTTCTTAAAGGATAGGTAAGATAAGATAATTGACGAAGAATAAATCTATTTCAGACATAAAACACAACAATGATATAAGAAAATTTAAGAAGTTATCACATTTAACATTAGAAACACCAATGACCCCTTAAGATATGCCTCATAAAACCAGTCCAAAGGTTATTCTATCCCACTGTTTGGATCATCATAAGTATAACGGGGACGCTATGGATCTGTGTGCCTACTGATGATAAAGTACAAAGAAAACACTTCAGGAAAGTTAATTGTATCGGTGATTAATTAACAGCATCGTGCAGTTTTATCACAAAGCTGCTGATTGTCTGGCCTGAATAACTGCGTGCTTTTGAAATCAGAGCTTTGCAAGTCGGTGTCTAATGAGGTGGGAGGGAAAAAAATCTGTATCTTCAGAAAGCATTTGACTAAACAATGGCTCGCACACACACACACACACACACATACACACACACACACACACATACACACGCACACACACACACAAGTGGTCGATGAAGAAAGTCTCAAATCACAACGTGAGTGGCTGCAGCAGATAAGGCCGAGCCCAGGCCTTGTATAAACAAAACTATGCTATTCTCCTTCAACAGGGAAGAAAACACACAACACACACAAACACACACACAATGAACTCCATCTGGAAAAGCAGAGTCGGGTGAAATCGTGCGCGTCGGTGGGAGACGAGAGTCGTGATTGGGAGCCTCACCTCAAGACAAGGACACAAGCGGGATAAAGTTACACAACACGAGAGGTGATTTACAACCGTCTGCGGTGAACCATCAGCTCAGGAATTCACCTTCTATAATTAAACCGCTGGGTTGGAGAAATAAAACTCATAGATGACCTCTTAAGATCAAATTGAAGTATTTTAACAGACAATTAAAACGTGTTGGTATCATGATTTAAGTCATCTTTAGTATGCTTATTTCTTTCTGTCTTTAAGTCACAAAGCCAAAAATGTTAAATCAGGTTTCTGGAAGTGGCGTGCTTCTGTTTTTTCCTGTTTTTTCCTCCTTTTTTTTTTAAAGAAAATGTTACTATTTCTTGCAGTTGTTGGATTCAGTTACATAACTGTAGGTCAGCTCCACCCAAGTATTTGAACTTCAACGAGCTAGTTGTACATCAAACATAAATGTTTTTATTCTAATATATTTTATATTTGAAGACATGCAGCATTACATCGGACTTTAAATAATCATCTTTGTATAGTCCTATAGGTTAAAGGGAAAATGTAAGAACGTGTTTATGCATGTGGATATGGGCAATGTTGACTGACAAATAAATAGATATGGCGTGCACCTGCACCACATTTAGATGACGAGCAAACGATCACTTCAAGCTAGCTAGCCATGTCCTAAATTCACCAAAGATAACAGCGATGTTGTGACAATGCAGCGGTGGAGGGGAGTTCGCCATCAAGTGGTGATGTTATTAATAGCACCTTTAACATGTACCTCAAGTACATAAGAAACATGTGTTGAACAATTAAAAGTAGAATTTTAATTCTATACAGGGAACGCCTTTTGAATTGACTATAATACGTTTGTGCTACTGATAAGTTTGCCCATTTGCTGTTGATGTCACATCATATTTGACACGAGGATGATGAAAGCTGGATGAAGGGGCCCCCTGGGAGATTCTCTAACAAGGGTCACGACACACCCCAGCATCGCCAGTGGTTACAGCACTTAAAGTACTCGTAATTGCAGAAAAGTCTCCTGCAAGTGTTTTTTGTTCATCTTTTTCATCTATATTTATTCGTGACGCTCTAATATAGCATAAGCTACTTAAAGTGGAGAGAATTAAAAAGCATTAACTATCAGAGGAAGTGAATGGTAATTAAAAGTTGTCATCAAAAACAACTTGAACTGCATCAGTAGCTGTAAATGTATCAGTGCAGCAGGCCTGGAAGAAGCTTCAATTGATGCTGCCAATGCCTAGAAATTCACAGCATCAACAAACATCCACATGTTCATTCTCAATCACTTATTTATAGCCAAAAATCACAAATTACAGGGGCTTTAATTGGCTTTAAATCTGTAGTGTTGGGCATCCTCTGCCTTTGTAAACACTTTCGATTGGAGGAAGAAAAAAAGTAACTCCAAAAAAGAAAATGTTACAGGGAAAATAATGGAAGTAACCTCAGGAAAAGCCACACCAACAATAACAGACTAGACAGAATGACAAGATATCTGGTTCATGTATTATAAAATATATTTGGAGAAGGGTGATCCAGGAGGACAACAGAGCAGCTGGAGGGGCTGCAGAGACACATCTGCACCATTGGACCTCCTCGCCACCATGGTGACCTGGTCGAGGCCAGGCACAACAACAGGATCCGAAAATACACTAATAACCGCCATCAACATTGTGATAATAATGGCCCCTCTCGCTGCAGTGTGTTGTTGCAAGAAACATCAAAAACCTGTGTAGGTTTATCTACTCTGATATCTGAACTCCTCACATGCTGACACACAATGCGCATTAAACGTCGGTTTCTTGTGAAGCAGTGCAAAAACATGACTTCACTTCTCAATTTAGAAACGAGAGAGAGAGCGAGGCAGAGAGAGAGAGAGAGAGAGAGAGAGAGAGAGAGGGCGAGAGAGTGGGAGAGAGAGAGCAAGAGAGAGAGAGAGAGGAAAAGAAACTTACCATCCGGTTATGGTCTGTGAGCAAAAAAAATTGTAACTGCAATGGTTTGCGCCATAGAGCCAATGTACCCCTGCATGAATTGAAGTGCGGCTTAGAAGACTAAAGGGGCTGTAAAACAGAGAAAAACTAGTTAATGAGAAGGACTGCACGGCTGCTGCGATGGACTGTACAATAAAGGTAGGTGTTCGATGCCTTTACCGCCGCTGCCGGCGGCCACCCACACCAGCGCTGAGTGAGAGAGCTCCCCACTCTTTCCTTCTTGTACAAAATTTCCTCTTCCTTCCCGTTCGTGGTTGTATGTCGGCTCTATAATAACACAACTAACCACTACATCTTTACACTCAGATAAAAAAAACAGTAATTGGCGGACGCTTTACGCGCAAAAGAGACTTTTCCGACAATCGTCTTATTTTCTCAAATCGGGGCGTTTTAATCGAGCTCATCACTTTCCAACGGACAAAACAAAAACAAAAAACACACAGAGATGGGATATTAGGGAACATTAAGGGGAGATAACAAACCCATTTTTCTTTAAGGAAGATTCAATGAAGTGATGCAGGATTTAATTTATGCGCATAAAGCAGGTGTCCCCGAGGGCGCCATGGAGGACGCAGCTCTCACAGGGCAGGAGGATCCATTTCCACCGAATCACTGGTATTTTACATTTATTTCATTACACCACCTGTCGGTCCTCCACTCGTGGCCTCACTCCGCGGTCGTCTGACTTACTTATAAAGCACAAATAACGGCCTTCATGTGCGGAGTTTAGCGTCGCATTTTAAATGAAAATGAAGGCCAAGAGGTTTTTATCTGGGGATTCGCCGCAATCCTTAAAACTACAGCTGTTTTTAACCCACGTTCGTTGGATATAACTCGGAGGTTCGCTGGCTTTTATTTCCAATTTTTGCAGTAAATATTCTCGCCAAAGACTCAGCAACGTCTTCAACGTTAAAACCGACTTTCTTCATTTGTTACAAACACGACTTATTTGTTATTTGAATCAAAATGTCGTAATGAAAAACTACAAAAAGGCCTTTGAATAAAAGGCCCCGGCGGATTGAGGAAGTCATAATTGTACTATTTTCTAGTTTGTTGTAAAAATAAATGAGATGGGTCTTGACGCATTTCTGGTTGCTAATTTCGATTGTGCTGTTTTGTTATGACACCAATAACGAATTAAAGGGCGAGTGCAAGGAAATTATGACATTATTATATGAACTTGTTTCTTCCAGCTCTTTAAGATTTCAGTATAAATCGTGTGATTCTTTTCTGTTGATGTCACATCATGTGGGTAATTCTTTATAGGCCAAATACAATTATGCAGGGTTATTCTGTGGCAGTAGATTGTGTGTTTAAAGTTATTTTAAGTCTAATTTATAGCTGCAAACGGGAGCACTTGTCAGGTGTCGTTATCTGAACTCAGCAGGCTTCCTGTCTCCAACCTCAGACTTTCCGCACACACTTCCGCTCCCTTGGCCAGAAAAAAAAGGCAACAAAGCCTTTTAGAAACGCTTAGAGAAAATGTTTTCCCCTCACATTGTCCACTCGCACAGACTGGGAGGTAAAGGAGTGCCAGGCCGGGGTTGAAGTCGGTGGCCTGCCTGCCTGCCTGCTGCGTGAAAACCGCATCGTTGTTTGTGCTCCAGAAAGCGCAGCTGCTCAGGCCTCTGCAGCATCAGCTTAACTCTTACTTCTGCTTTCTGACACTTGCCTCAGACATGGCTGTGCCTTTGCACAACTTCGTCCCTGGCCTGTTTTTGTAGCCTGTGTGTGTTTTTAATCTATGCTCCTATCCACCCACATGCATTGTTTTAATGTAAATTCAAATATTCTTTAATTTTCTGAAAGCATATCGTGGCAAAAGCAAGGGCTCATTAAGTATAGATTATGCAGAGTATGTTTAATATATTATTACTTTCTATAAGAATTAGGTTTTGGAAACAACATGAGTGCAGATTAAAGTCGCCCACCATCACCACAGCATGAATAACATGATGATTATATATCATGTGGCAGTGCAGGGTGCATTACAAAACTGTGAAAAGGAGAAATGGAGGTGAGGATGCCTAAAACATGTCGTGAAATAACAGCAAATAAAAGTGTTACATTGGTGAATGCAAGGAAACTGTCATAACCACATCGTTGGTTACAGTTTTAGGGCACCAGAGTTGACTAACACAACATCAAGAAAATATAAACACATGTAATTTTTTCTTATTTTATATTCACTTTAAATGTGATCTGTCAATCCTCAGAAACATAAGTTATCATTTAATCTAATAAAACAAAAACCTTGGCGTTGTAAATACGGAGCACCTCGTCTTTAAAAGCATCTGATTCATGACATGATTAACAGAAATCAGGAGTAATTTAGGAGTGTGTGAGTTTATGGTTATTTTCCGTCAGTTAAACTGTTCAGTTTAAACTTTGATATTCTAAAAGATAAAAAGAAGTGTGAATGTCTATGTGGTAACCAGCTCCAAGCTCTTGGTTTGGGCAAGACTGCATGATGCAACCCGCTGCTGTCTTATAGCCGACTCAAAGCTTCAGTGCAGAACTTCATTTCTGTGCTCTCATTCACTGCAAATGCAATTTCCACTGATGAAACTGAACATGAGCGGGGTCGATTTTAAGACACGGAGGCCCAAAACAACAGCAGCTTGAAGAGGGTCTTGTTTTTAAAAGCTGTTCCGTGTCACCAAGTAGCAGGCAGTTCTATGAAACCTATGAACAGGAAGTCAGTTGTGGCATCGGCGGTCAGGCCACATTTTGGTATATTTGTATCAGTGTGCAGATGACTGAGAGAAGAGAGGGAGAGCAGGGAGGGGGAAGATAAAGAGCGGGAGACTGCGTTTTGTGGTTGTGAAAGCTTTTCACTCAATGTACTGTGCTGAAAGCTGGTGAGATGATGCGTGATCATATCAGCAGTTTAAGTGATGAGCACCAAAATACACCGAATCAGAATATAAAATCAACAATGCTACGTTAGCAGCCATTTTAAATGCATGTAAGGAATAGCTGCATTTTGTTCTTCCTGCTTAAACGTCGTATGTCTGTAGTCCAGCCCTTGAATTTGTTCATATCACTGTTAGGGAGCATTTCTTCTTTGACAAGTTAATCCGTCTCTTGCAAGCTGCAGAACATGAAGATGCTGATTAAAAGCAATGCACAGGCGTTTCTCATGATCGGGTCGATTATGGGTCAACACAAATCTTCCAGATTTGTCCCGTCACAATGCAGCAGATGTTAGAAGTCAGCAGAGAGAGGGGGACATTAGAATGTTGGAAAGCAAATTGCTTTTTGCTATAAATGTTTTTTCAACAATAAATTAAAGTAGTTGCTTCCAGCAGTTTGGCACAACAGCCAGTAGATCTCATCTCCTCACAGACGTGTTGAGGAACCAACCACTCTACATGCCCAGCTGCAGAAGAGCAACCGAAGAACAGAGAGTTTGCAGCCAACCGTGACAAGCTGGTTTGGGTGCCTGTCGTCCCCACAGAGCCGTTGACCCGACTGCAGTCCGGCCTAAGAAGAGGCTTCAGTGTTGTCACACGATGGAGTCTCATGTTGGAGATGAATCCCGTTTTCTCCTCCTCTCTAGGCAACGTGTCTGGCGTCGTGTTGGCAGGTAGTTTGCTGTTGTGAAATTTGTCCATGGTGCTGGTGGAGTTCTGGTCAGGGGTGGAGTGTCTCATGGGCATTGGACACAGCTGGAGATCATCCAAGAGAGGACGAATACAGTGTGATACGGCGGTAGAGGTTCTGTGTCTCATTTGTCCATCGACATGGTCACTTTCAGCACGACAGCGCTCAGCGTCAAGTAGCTTGGTTGTGCACCTAGTTCCTGGAAGCGTGAAACGTCCCAGTCTCCAGTCCCCCT
Organism: Macroramphosus scolopax; assembly: GCA_901007825.1. Lineage (NCBI taxonomy): Eukaryota > Metazoa > Chordata > Actinopteri > Syngnathiformes > Centriscidae > Macroramphosus > Macroramphosus scolopax. Next base: position 18,090 of record CAAKHC010003663.1, on the reverse strand, counting down.
CCCTATTCACCAAACATGTCTCCTATTTAGAATCTGTGGAACGTTTTGGACCATCTGGTCAGTGTGTTCCTGTCTTAGGGAATATCCCTGAACTCTGCACATCTCTTGTGGAGGAATGGAACAACAGTCCACCAGCGTCAATCAATAATATCATTCATTCTATGTGAAGTAGATTCAGTGGATTATGAATGTATATGGTGGCTACACGTTATTGAAAGGGAAACACTGAACACTGACCCTCACTGTCTCTCCTTGACAGTTGTTGGTATTTCATTGGACATTTTCTGGTGCAAGTGAAGGTTTTTTTTAAACACAAGTACATAAAACAATAATAAATCTAAGTGTTGCGTTTATATTTATTTTCAGTGGAACATCTTCAACTACAACTTATATCGCGTCTCCTCATGAGAATATGCTGTCGACAGTTGTATGCCGCTTTTTTTTTTTTTTCAGTCTGCTGTTTCACTTCTGCTGTCAATGTGAACTCAGAGAGAGGAGGACTGGGGGAAAGAGGAAAACACAACAGAAGTAAAACAGATCAAATCAGCTGAAAATAGGGACTGTGCAAAAGAGTTGGGAAAAGACTATGTATGACTATGTATTTTAAAAAGCAATTTAAGCATTTGAAAATTCCCCATTCCTGTTGATTTCTGTATCAGTTTGTCTGCATCTTTAAGGAAATGCCAATGCGTTCATTAAGATGTGGTTCACAGGCAACAATAGAGCTAAAAAAGACACGCAGGCCAAAACAAAACAGAAACAATGCAAAGGCGTCACTTCACTCAAGGCTTCTCTTCTCACTGTCCGATGACCTCGCCCCCTCTCCTCCCCTGACCACAGGCTTTAAAGTTGTTTTGCAGCTTTAAAATGACCCACATTTTTAAACTGTGCCCCCCTCCTCACCATTTCCTCTCCCTTGGCCTGTGCCAAAAGGTTCCTCTGCACATGGCGACCAGGTTTCCTGTAGGTCGCTGAAAAAGCACGGCGCTGACGTACGAGGCCCAAAGACAATGCTCAACTCCTCTAAACAAACACGCACTTGCACCCACTTAGAACCTGTCGTCGCATTGCGCATGCACACACTTAATTTGAGTGGCAGAGAGAACAACAGGTCTCATGCCTGCCCTCCAGAGTGCGTGGGATCAAAGTGCCATCTTGGTCTTTTTTTTTTAAGGCTTCTTGTTGTAGGTGCTGAACACAGGAAGACGGTCTTGCATCTTGATTAGACTTCAGCTAACACCCCTCCCTCCTGCAACCCAAATCCTAACGAAAAAATAAAACTGTGGTTTAGCTTACTGATGTTTGTCAAGATTAGACTGCAGTGCAGCTTACACCTTCACACGATCTCGGTTCAGTTTACATTTCACCCCCGAGTGTTTTTCTCAGTCGTTTCTTTTAACAGTTTTAATCAAAAACTAGGATTTTGTTGCATTTGAAATTGTTTTTTAGTGTATCAGCCATAAGAGGACTGCCATCTTGATGTAGCTATAACAAACCTGAGGTGGAGGAAAGGGATTGTGAAATAGTCACACCTCTAAACGAGTGGTTTAACTGTAAAGACATCCAGTCAGCTAGTGGCTCTGCTAGTAGCAGATACTTTTCATATGAGCAACTGTTAAGTTAATTTATATGGATGTAAACTATGAATGGAAGCTCAACATATTTATACTGTTCCATAAATGTCAGAATATACATAAGGGGAAATTTGAAGCAAAACATTGCCCACTTCTTTCAAATCTCTCGTGTTGCTATTTCATTTCATCTGGCTGCTGTGGATTTACTGCTGTTCATGTTTCCTGAAGCATCTGAGGTGTAATAAAGTTGTGAAAAAGTAACATTGACCCCGTGTGGCTCTGTCTGACAGGAAGCGCTGTCCGTGGTGAGTGAGGATCAGTCCATATTCGAGCCGCCCTACACCACAACCCCAATCATGCACATGAAGGTGGAGATGACTTCGCCCGGTGGGTTTAGTCATGCCTCCAAGCAGAGTCCCGAGGCCACCGAGTCTGAATGGGCGGGATCAGTGGCACAAAACCCCGGGAAAAGGGTCGAGCACGTCAATGGAACCAGGTGAGTCAGGACAGGCCGGGGCCACAGGGGGGAGCAGGTTCCTGGATGATCTGACTGAGGCTACGTCACAATTCCAAGTCAAAATCATGGGATTTTCCAGACCCTAAAAATGTTTATTGTTCACTTACCGAATGCAACCACGTCATTATAAATCACCAGGGAAAACATTTAAATCAAAATATCGTATTATTGACTTCTTTATTATTTAAATTCTTATGACAACTTAAGAAATTTCAAAACACTTTATCTGTTGTGCTTCTGTCTCAATTTTATGTATATAGCACAAAAAAGTAAATCTGTGCTACCTGCAAAACTTGAATCATTCAGATGTATATCCGTATGTATATATGTATAGTTTAACTAGTTCATTGACAGAACAACTGTTTATGAATCTGGCCTATGGTAATACAGTATGAATTAATAATCAACCTGCCTACAGGTAACAACTTGTACAATAACAAATAATTAAATGCAAAAATAGCATTTCTAGACCCTGGCTGTTTGACACTGGATAATAAAGTGATTATAATGAACAACATTAATGCATAAATACTTCATGTAATTTCAAAGATAATTCAATTAAAACCGGCCACTAGAGGGCCACAACTGCACTTTGGGAATCACTGGGTTACTAAACATCTGGTGAGGTGTCGACCACAGGGACTGTATAGTATATCTGGATGTGTGCCTCCACCCCCAATCACAGACAGTGATCAGTTAACTGTAGAACAATGAATTCATACAAAACACATCTGCGAGAATAGCCATTAAATGTAACTAGTCTTGTACATTTAGATGGGGTATTAAAATTTTATCCCTTGAACCAAAAATCTCTCCTCTGTTTGGTTTAGCCGTGAATCCCCTGTGGACTGCAGTGTCACCAAGCGCTCCAGGCATATGAGCAGTGACGGTGCCCCGATGCCGTACCAGGCCACGTACCCGGAGCCTCGCGTCAGCCCCCAGACCGCCACCCCGCCCAGCAGCACCACAGAGGAGAAGAGGGTCATCGTTCCAGCAGGTGAGCCAACTTGCTCACATGAGCTGGCAGTGACCCCCACACAAGACTATCGCCGTCACAAGATGATTTCACAACAGCTGGCACACACTGGTCTTGTGTAACAGCCAAAAAATGACAAGTGTTAATATACTTTGTTAATAAAATCACATGACCTGTTATCTATATGTTCAATGATTATCCAAGTTTCGAGGACAGATTTCTAAGGTGGATTTACAGAGGGAAATCCCACATGTGCAGCTTTCAGTAAAGACAGTGATGTGTCATTACTATCCAAGTAGTCATAGTACAAGTTTATTCTGCCTCTTTTACTCATCCAAAACTTATTAATATCTGGTCCAGACACAAATAAAAACGTCTGAGAGCCTTGTATTAGCAGATTATACCGGCATAATTATGTGTGCGTTTCAGTGACTCAGTCTCTGGAAAAATCCCACTTCAGTCGGCACTCAAGGGAAGTGTAGTGGAGGATTTTTAAGTCAGTTCTCTGTGAAATCTGATGAGATTCACCAGTGAGTCACAAGTTCTTTTGCTTTATAATACGCGGATATTGCGTAACAGCAGCATGTGTTAATCAAGGACAATGAGGACGTGAGGGTGTGGTGGCTTCTGTTCACGACTCCTGCCTAAAATTACAGGCAGTTTGCGGAGCACAGTCATTGTTTTGCTACTGGAAATGAGCTTAAATTTCCGAATCAGAATGGTAATATATTTCAGTAATGTACCATGTGTGTTCACTTCTCATTTATCTCCTCCCTGCAAACAAGACCATGAAAATAGAACAGCTGTTATTCAAATGTCACGTAGAGTGAAAGAGAAAATTGACTCTTTGAAAAGAATCCAAAAATGTAAGTAAGATGTTTTAAAGCAACATAAATGCGTATAGAATAACAGCTTCCAAATTATGGTGACTTTACACTGACTTGTAATAGGGAGAATGGTCCTTTAATTTTCTACTCCGCACCCCAAACTTCTTCTACAGCTAAGGGTACATGTTGACTTCAACATGGTAGCATGGCATGGGATGTAACAGTGGTAAAACCAAATGTAACTTGTAACAAATGTAATGTAGTACCCGCTCAGATAAACAATAAAGAAGCACCAGTGACCTGTAATTACCACTGGCGGCAGCAGAGGCCGCTGTTGCACTGCAAAAGCTAAAGTAATAGTTTGTTGTTTTACATAATTATCTTTTGTTTATTTCTATACAACTCTCCTCCCTCCAACCTCTGATATCAGATCCCGAGGTTTGGACACAAGACCATGTACGTCAGTGGCTGGACTGGGCCATCAAGGAGTACGTGCTAGAGGAGGTGGACGTCTTGCTCTTCCAGGTGCTGGACGGCAAGGCCCTGTGCAAGATGACCAAGGACGACATGATGCGTCTCACGTCCGCCTACAACGCAGACATCCTGCTCTCGCACCTCGGCTACCTCCGACAGAGTAAGGCCCGCCTCGTGTCTGAGATCAGGTCTAAGACTGTTAACTAGTTAATTAAATTTGTTCAATTTTAGAATTATGTTTTGTTTTGACATTCATCTTTACCTTTAATGGGAATGATCCCGCTCAATGTGAATTTCAATCAAGATTTCAGATATTAACCAAGTGTGCTGTGCTGACTAAGTGTTGTGACCACTGTTGCACTTTGCAAATGCAGGTTTCCTGTGTTCCACATACGATATGTTGTCATGGTTTCTAACACTTTGCATAATTCTACTCTGTGTGTGTGTGACTGATGCACCAGTTATATGAATCCTACAACTGCAGCCAAAACATAATCATTCGAAGTTGTGTGAGCAGCATTTGTCAGCTTTAATAAATCTCATGTTAGCATCGTGCTAGTCAGGTTCCAATGT
>CAAKHC010003659.1:0-22220 GCA_901007825.1 Macroramphosus scolopax | reverse complement strand
ACAGACACACACACAGACACACAGTTCATCACCCTTCAGCTCGACATGAAGTTGACTTTGGAACTCTGGAGAAGATCTGAGTGGAGGTTAAACACAAACACTAAAAATCTCCTCCAGTTTTGTTTTTCTGATTAAATGGAAGTTTCAGACAGAGTCTCACCGTCTCCTTGTCCATGAGCAGCACCTTCATCCCGGCCCCGCTGCTCTCTATCATCTTGGAGATGTACTGCTTCACTGCGAGCGTCACGTTCATGGCGGCGACGCTGGGAGGAAAACACAGATCTAAACGGAAGCACCGGGTGACCGTTAACGGAGAAGGGTCGCTTACTGCCGCCCGAGAGTCGCGTCTGTCTCCTTTTTCTCTAACGTTTGAAGAAAAGCAATGAATGTCGGCCGAGCCTCTCGATGCTGCTGCGACAATAACACTGCTGCTCGCCTTTTCCGGGTTGGTGACGACGTCACGTTAAACGAACGTCGCTGCGTCATTGCGTCGTCAATGTGAATTTGTAATCCTAAAAGCTGTGAAAGCATCTTATATATCAATAATAAGTATTGTGCACGCTACAGTTTAAAAAAGTATATTTCAGATACGTGCAGAGTGCTGTTCTTTTTACTCCGATGTGGTATTTGCTAATATTAAAAAAAACTGAATGTTAATAATCCAACTTCTTAAAAATTGGTAAATAAAATTGACTCCACCTCTTATATAATAGTTATAATAGGCATCTTGCATGATTATTCATGTAATTGATTAAGTGTAATACCTACTTTAAACCGCCAGGAAAACAGCCTTCTTGTATTTAGTCAAGCGTCTAATCTAATGTAATCTATATTTTCAGAAATACATGCAGGACATTAACTTGTAATTGAGTATTGGTGCAATGTGGTTTCATTTGTAGTACAGATTAGAAGTTATCTAATATTTGACAGGAAAGAGTCTGAGATTATTATTATATCAGTGAGTTCAGTATATTAACTAATCTCTTTTATTTGAGAGTTATACAGAGATTAAATACCTAAGAACGAGATGAAATGTCGTAGCTAAAGTTTTCAAGCTATCTGGATTACTTTGGTGGTTTTAGTTGTATAATTAACAAGGACAATAGGCCTTTAATTTTGATTTAATACTGTCAGTACTGTAGTTTATATCAAATTAAACTCTGCTCTTATTCAATTAATTTTACATTTTTCAGAATTCTCGTCACCTATTTGTCAAGTTTGTATATTTAATAATAGTTTTGTGGGAATTAAAATGCATATGAGAAACATTAGCTTAGCTAACACCAGCAAGCACTTGCTAAATAAACTAGTTTCCACTCTATTGTTTCATTTGCGCCCAACTACGTTAAATATGTGCGCAAATAGTGTCTGCAGACTGTATATGGTCAAACGTCTGTTTACAGATGAATACGTTTACAAAATTTGATATCTCCTTGTAATTTGAAGATTTAAGTGTCTTCTATTTGGTGAGGTTAGCTAGCAGTCTATTGCTGGAAGTTAGCGATTACTATTTAATATAAAGACACTCTAGTACGTGAGTAAATATTGAATATAATAAGCTGCGTGGGATCACTATCACTATTGTGAGCAACACAAAGCTAGTCAAGGGCAGGTAGCAAGTACTTAGCATGGGCGACTAGCATAATTTTAGTTGATATTATTCGGTTGTTTGTAATTATGCTATCTAGCTAAAAGGGAGCGGTTTAATTAAGATGAGCGCACCTTAATGTTTCCTCTACTTTCGCTGGAAATCTGCCAGTTTAATTGCCAGTTACTGTGTGGTCAAACTAACCTAGTTATCGTGTAAAACCTTGAGTAACATATTATAAATATGTTGAGTATGCACCAAGTAACATTAGCATGCTAGTGTCTGATGGCAGAGGGACATTAGTTTCGGTTAATTACCGGGCAGGACATTGTGGAAGGCGTTACGTGGACATGTAGACGTATTATACTCTTCTTGCAGATATGGATATCAGAGTGATAAATAGTTAAACTAAAGTTGTGCATTTTCAAAAAAATGATACGAGGTTTGTTTGGCTCTGTGCTTCACTGACTGGTATCAATCCGCCCGGCAGTCAGACAGTGCGAGGACGTGAGTGGCGGAAGGATATCGAAGCCCCTGCACGCAATGAACAGCCACGGACGGCATGCCCTCTGCTAACTTCTAGCTGTCTGTGAACACCTCAGTTATTTGCTTTCTTGTGGAAAACACTCCTTTCCGTGATTAAATTTTAACCGAATAATTTTTCATTTGACATATTAAAGACGCAGATAAGGTAAGCGAACGCGTAACTCACTTTCTTAAGCGGACACAATGCAGAGGTTTTGAAGTCACTGAGATAGCTTCTAGGCTAGCTTGTTAGCCTGTTAGCATCGTTAATGTGAAGCTAGGCTGCCTGAGGAGGGGGAGCAGACAGCAGCAAGAGACACGAATCAGCGCATATTGTTTATACGGTTTATAAGTTTGGAAAAGTATAAAGAAAGTGCTTGTAATTTCATTAACGTGATGTTTTCAGTATATTGTGTCCCCACACTAGTTGGAGAAGTTGTTGTAATTAGCTTTGTATGATATGTTAGCTTGATAGTTTAGCTTGCTAACTTAGCTAACTAAATGATTGAATGGGACTTTGTTGTTTTTTTCAACTTCTTACATAGCTAACTATTGATAAACCAGCACGAACAACGTAAAACAACGTATCAGTTATCAGCATTATCTAAATTATAATTTTGTAGAAACAACCACAAAGAGTGAACTGAATCTCCACATTATTCTAGGACACGTTTCTAACTTGCAGTTGACAGTAGGGGTGTATTTTAATGATGGGCAATAATGACTACGAAATGGATACTTATAAGTTGTGCTTTGTTAAAGTGAGGGCATTGAATATTGGCTGTATCTGTTAATAGCTCATTAGGTTGTTTTTTATTTTGTGTGTGAAATCAGCTGGTTATCAAACTGTATTTGAGTTTATCATTTATTTACTAAAATTACAATTATTGTGCCATATTTTACATCTTGTTATCAAGTAAAAATTTTCGTGGTGAGGTGTGGGCTCAGATTCCTAATGTGAATATTTTATGCTTGTGTTCTCTGTGATTTGTTACAGTTCACCGGATATCTTTGAGTTTTAGATCATTGGTCAAACACAACAGGACAATTAATTATGTCACTGTGAGCTCCGTGGATGTTTTAAGAGAACTGGAGACAGTGAGTGCAACATGTTTTCATAGTGGGCAGCAGTGGAATTACAACTATGGCGTCGTTCATGTGATGCACAAAAACACTTTTTTCCCAATGACATTGTTAAAGAGGCGTCTGTAACTGTTAGGCTTATATTTGGGATTCTCAACTTCACTTTTGATAAGCCCTGACAGGAATCATTATGTTTTCTCATGAAAACAATTGTAATATCCAGATGCAGAGTTGTTGTCCTTAATTCTATGCAAGTTATTGAGTCTGAGTGGCTGGGAGGCGGGGCTTAAGGAAATGCTAGTGCGCTTGTTCTTTCAGATTTTACACGATCTGCACCACTGAACAACTTTCATAGGAATGAATGGGACCCCGCCTACGATGCTTCATGTAGCCTAAATGATCTCAATGTCTTTTTTTATCAGTGATTTAATTAATAAGAAATTGGATGGAATCAATATTATTTCACAAAAAGCACTCCGTTGTTGTGTTTTTGAATAGTTAGGTCTGCAAATTAAGATTATCTTCATTATTGACTATTTATTTATTAAAACAATTGTTTTATCAGTTTATGAAAGATCAGAATTGGGGAACAAGGTCCCTCCCAGAAGTCTCTAATTGTGTTGTTTTCTCTGAGTAATTGTCCAAGATGAGGAGGTATTCATCAAATTGTGAAGTTCTGTCTTGACCTGGTCAGCAGTGGTTGAACAAAAGGCTCACTCATTAGTTTTCCGTCTTATCATCACATGTTAGAAAAAGATTAGTATTTTTGCTCAGCAAATGATGAAAGGACAGTTAAAATAACTTTGATTTTTATCGAACAACAATGATTAACTGACTGAAAGCTGAAACGTTCACCAGAAAACGTTATGTAACACCAATCACTGATGGTAACGTTGATGATATAATGGAATGCTGCCGTGTCCTCCTGCAGGTGATGGAGGTTGTGATGGAGACAGTGGGCAGTGACACTGACCCACTGACTGATTGTGATGAGGAGGATCTGGAGGAGGAGGACTTACATGATGAAGGTGAAGAGTTCAAATTAAAATGCTGATCACAAAGTGATTCACAGGTTTAACTTCATCTGAGAATCAGAAACTTGATTAATACAAACATCAACTGCTGATTTAAATCAGGAAATATCTGATTGAAGACTTTTGGTCTCTAGTGATGCAGACTGTCGTCAGTCCAAAGGGTGAAGAGGAGGAGGAGGATGTAAGATCTAACCCCCCACCAGTCGTGATCATCCCCATCCCAGTTCAACCTGTGAACAGCTGCAGTGACACACACAGCGACACATCGAAGGTGACAGGAGGCTTCGACGGTTTGGTACAACACTTAAGTTCAAATCTATAATGAATCAATCAGATATTTACACTGACTAACGTAATTAACTGAACTCATCATTGTTTTTAAGAAGTTCACTAATCTGCTTTTAATGCAGCTGAATACATTCACATTCACAGCTGAGCCTCAAACCAGACGACTATGTAGGGCGGCAGTTAATGGTCAATTTCTTTATTCTTTTTGGTATATTCTCGACTGATCGTTTGATCAATAAAAAGCCAAGAAATAGTGAAACGCTACTGGACACTCAGTAGGTGAGACGTCGTCACTTCGTCCTCATCAGCTCGCGTCTGTTCGCCTTCTACGACTCATCAGTTTGTAGTCAGACATGTAAAACTCTGCACTTCTTTCCGTGTGAATGTGTGTTAAGCCGTCAGGTGGTCCTCACGGCTTCATGGTGAACGGTCGGCTTGTCCCCCTGCTGCCTGGAGGTGAGTATGTTTTACTACTTTTTAAAAAATGTTCAACAAAGGGTTAATAAAAGATGCCATGATTTTAAGATGTGCGTTGCGATCAATTAACTGAAGAAATGTCCTCAAGTCACCTGTGTTAAATGAGTTCATGCTCCTCCTGCAGGGGGCGGCGTAGAGCTGAAGCTGCGCTTTCACCCCGGCGGCACAGGCAGCGGTTTCACCACAGTTCAGATGCCCGTCACCCTGACGGTCCAGAGCCCCGCTGGAACCTGCCACATCAACACCACCGCCTCTGTCACCTCCTCAACAACTCCACCTCCACCTCCACCTCCTCCTGAGCCTGACCCCACCCCCATCATCACAGGTAATCCCCCACCTGCTGCAATCATGAATGATTATGTCTGATATTTGATGACTAGATGAATCATTATTTAAACTGCAGCTAAAGATCAGTTTCAATATAATTTAATCAGCATTTGATCCACATCACAAAACAATAAAAGCTCATTAGTCAGTGATTCAAACAAACATTTGACAACCTGAAACCATCAAATATATTTTAGTTTGTAAAAAAAACGTATCGATTGATGAGTTTTCCACCAATGACTAATCAATTACTCAGCCTAATTTGTTTGGTAAAAAATGACTTCTTGGGTCCAGCTGTCATCTCAGGGGAAGCAGCTCAGAAGGTTCTGAATGACCACGATGTGAATTTCATTACCAAGAAGCCTCGCCTGGAGTCCGACCCCCCGGCAGTCCCGCCCAGCAGACCTGCGGCTGCTAGAAAGCTCCTACGCAAAGGTTTGATTGATTCTGTGTTTTTGCTGCAGCCGGACAATTTATCTGTGACAGTCGTTAAAAAATATTATGTTGATGAGAAAAAATGTGGAGAAAACTATTTTGACAATCGAAATGCTGTTTGCACGCTAAAAATGCTAAAATGCTGTTTCCAGTTTCATAATTGTGATGTGCATGCGCGTGTGTTCTCAGGGCACCTGGGTCCCGTCGCTCCTCCCAACTGTGTCGTCTGCAGTGCTCAGTTCAAACTGATCACCGAGCTCAGAGGATTCATGTGTGTAAGTTCAGCTATGAACCAGCCTGAAGATTAAAAAACGGACATATGTCCTGACAACCCCCACTCCTCTTCCTGTCCCCCCTCCCAGCTCTGCAGCCCTGCCATCGCTATGAGTCTGAAGAAATTGAAGAAGAAAGTGCACAGGAGGAGCAGAGAGAAGAAGAAGAGCAGGTCCTTCAAAGACCCTCAGACCTGCCGGAAAGTGTCCAGGACTCAACCAGGCCTGTCAGCTGTGAGTCCGAAGCTGCTGCACAAGGTGACTTACAACCATCCATAATGTCACTATAAGCCGCACCTGACTATAAGCCGCAGAAGCTAAATTGAATGTTGTGTACATAAGACGCACTGGACTATACGCCGCCGGTAACTGTCTCGCTCTCGTAATGTCCGTCTGTCTCGCTGTCGTTCTGTCTCTCGTACCACTCGCGGTTCCACTTTTACTTTTGCGCTCCGTTAGCTGTAAAAATCCATAATTCACCACACCGTTGTATAAACCGCAGGGTCGAAAATGAGGAAAAGGTCGCGGCTTATAGTCCAAAAAGTACGGTACATTTAAGTCACAAACATCCTTAAAGTTCATGAAAACTAAAACCCCATTGAATCATGAACCTTCATTTCACTTCATTAGGTCGCTGGAGTTTCTGCCAGTAGAACTTTGGATTTTGTTTCCAGCAGATTCTCATTAAATTGTTCCGACAAAATACAAACCATTTACATCTTCAATGGGTTATTAAATACTTAATTGAACAACAGAATATCAATTAATTAAACATGGTCAGGTGTTGCTGCCACTTTCATTCAGCTGTAACTTCTCAAACTTCAGCTCAATTGATCTGCTCTCAGTATAAAGTATAGAGGTTTAGGCATTTACATTATCTGTGTAAATACAAACTCCCATGAGGAGCTGCACACTGACAGTTGATAACGGTCCGGCAGGGGTCCGGCAGTAACAGAATCATCAGCAACTGACATTTTCTTTATTCTTCCTCCATCACATCTTCACATGCAGGGAGAAAGACTCACTGATGTGTCTGTTCCCAGCTTTAGGTCAAATGTGACTAGATTCTCCTTCCTGTTTGTATCCTTCAGTCTAAGGTCGTATCTCCCGTCCAGAAGACTGACACACAGTCTGACATCTTCCTGTCAGACCGGATGACTAGCCCCGCCCTTTCCAGCAGCCCCCAACAGCACAAGCCTGAATCTCCACCAGACCCCTCCAACTGCAAACTGGTCATAATGGTGGAAGATTTTTATTACGGGTCAGACTCCAGACGGCGCTCCACTAATCCCAACCTGCTGTCTAAAAAAGGAGGCGGATCAAGCCGCTGCCTCCACTGTCTGAAGATACTCAGCAACAACATCAAGTGAGACACACACAGACACACACAAACCTACACATTTAATTATGATCTTTGTCAATTACCTGGACCCTCTCCATGTCCCCTGCCAGGCTGATGTCTCACATGCAGCAGCACATCTCCTTGCTTGCTGAGTTGGACGGAGACATAGACTCTGGGTCTTCATGTCCTCACTGTTTCCGCCGCTTCAGCTCTCCGTTCAGGCTGCAGTCCCACGTGGAGGCTGTTCACAGTCTGACGTCCACAGGTCCGACACTTACGCACACGCACGCACACACACACACACACACACACACACACACACACACACACACACAGACACACACTTATTAAAGCTCTAATGTATACTTGTATAATAGTGATGTAATAAGTGTCAGTGAGTAATATGTTGGCTTTCGCTTGCCGTGATGGTTTACTTATCTGTTTTGGTTGACTGTCCGGGCTCTAATAGTCTGTTTACTGTAAACGAGCTGCTCATTACCAAACAGATCCCGTCAGCGACTAGCTGGTGAAGATAGAGGAGCATTTACCAGTTATTTCTTTGACTTGATATTTTCTGAGTATCGATCAGATCAGAACCAGAAGAACTTGCGTCGGACCTGAGTGTTAACTCGTTTGTGTTGCAGCGACTTGTAAGATCTGCGAGCTGGACTACTGCAATGAGACGGACTTCCTGTGGCACATGAAGACCACCCACAAACCTGGAGAGATGCCCTACGTCTGCCCGGTCTGAAACACACTGCTGTTCATCACCTACAATGTTACACGTGTGTTTGTATTAAATGTGTGTGTGTGTGTGTGTGTGTGTGTGCGTGTCCGGCAGATTGGTGACTTCAGGTCGTCGTTCTACTTGGACATCTGGTCTCACTTTCAGGAGGCACACGCTGACACTAACTACTATATGTGTCAGTATTGTCTAAAAGTGCTGCGTAGCAGCTCCTGCTACCAACAGCACTTCGTCAGACACCAGGTACAGAACCACATAGAACCGCCACTTAACCACACAGGACCGAAACAGAACCGTCACTTTACTGAATTAAATTTGTGTGTGTGTATCTCTGGTTGTTTTGTGTGTTCAGAGGAAACGCGCATTCGGCTGTGACCAGTGTCGTCTTCACTTCCTTTACTTAAAAGATCGGATGGAACACAAAAAGCTGCACCACAGAACCCACATCAAACCGACTCAACTCACCGGACTCAAACCTGGAACTAAGGTACACCAGAACCTATGAGGAGAACCCAGCAGGAGGTAGAATGTAGGAACCAAGTATCAACTGCTTGCTTAGTAATGTAACTCCTGGTCCTGGATACCATTTTAATCAGGTGGATGCAGGCTTGATCAGCGTTGTGTTGAGCAGTTGGTGAAGCTTACATTTGTCACAGCTCCCTGGCTTCCCTCTTGAATCTAAAACGGATGCATGAATATTCCTGTCCTGTCCCACTCACGTGATGAATTGTGAGGTCGACTCCCGTCTTGCCTCAATACCTGAGAAATTGTCCAATCTGTAGTCGACCTAGACATTCAGGAGGATCTGCCCATCTGTTGTTCATCTTGTAGCATTTTATCTTCTGATGCAGGTTAGTAGCGACTAACACGGGAAAAAGAAGAGCGGTGTCATCATAGCGTCCATGAAACATCATTAAACATCCTCCCCATGATAAGAATGTTTCACCTTGCCAGTATCTTGCACTTGCAGGCGATTTCTCACTATTTAACATATTTCTACTGTTACAGATTTTATCTGTGCTTGCATGTCTAACAAGACTGTAAGCTGCTGAAAATATATGTCTGTTGTATTTTAAACTTGTGTGTGCAGGTGACTGTCCGGACGTACTCTGTAGTTACTGTATCTGAGAGGGAAGAAGCGCAGAAGAAAACCATTGGTCCTTGTAAGGTCAGTGGGAAACAGCTGAAGGTGGTAGATGTCAACGCGGCCCCGCCCCCACGGGAAACTCGGAAGAGGAAACCAAGGGAGAGTCTGGATTACCTGCTGTCAAGCAATAACATGTACGCACGCGCACACACACACACACAGAATAATTGTGTTATTTTTTGAATTTGAATGTTTAATTTACCGGTTCAGTTCTGCGATAATAGTAATAATAATAATCCAACTTTCCTTTGATTACAACATAGGAAATAGCAACGTTTTAAACTCAACAACATATTACATTAAAGCGGTTTTAAAAGATGATGGTTTTAAAAGATGATCTGATTGATTGGAAACGATCAATAAGGTTTGTTAGTAGTCGTTATAAAGATGGTCTAATGTCTCTCTGTCTTCTGTGTATCAGTGAGGCGACGGGCATCCCTAACCGCTGTGTCGAGTGTCACTCTTCAATCCAGGACATGTGCTCACACTTCCCGTCTCTGGTCCGCTGTTCGCTCTGCAGGTTCACCACCTGCTGCTCCAAAGCTTACGCCAACCACATGATCAAGTAAAGACTGTTTCACTTATCCATCCACCCTCTATTCTGCCTCACAGTTTGATGGAGTGACTTCACATGTCTTGTTTAATCAGCCGTGCTGATGTGATACAGAGAAGAGTGGCGGATGTTTGTGTGTAAGTGTGTTGACGTGTGTCTGTGTGTGTCCTCGCAGTGACCACGCAGCCGTCAGCAAGAGGCCTCAGTACTACAACATCTTCCAGTCTGACCCGAAGTGAGTATCGTCATTCTAAATACTCACAACGTCCCTGTTCACTTTCTAATGTTTAAATATGATGTCTGTGTGTGTCTGTGTGTGTGTGTGTGTCTGTGTGTGTGTGTGTGTTTCAGGCTCTCACAGAGGTTGAAGTGTGTGTCGTGTCCACTTTCAACCTGCAGCGGAGATTTGATGGCTAATCACCTGTCAGAGCGACCAGAACACAGCTGCGTCGTGTTGACACCAAACGGTAAAAACACATTCACACACAGACTTGGATGATGGAAAAACTTTGACAAGGAAACAACAGACATTATGAAACATCATTATTACTCCAGAAAGTACATAACGTACAGACTGGTTTACAACCTGGGATCAAGTCATCCACTTGGTGCTGTGTGATATGATAACTGATAACGTGGGACAACAGAAAATCATTCATGTTTTATTCTGTCTAAATCCTTATGACGTAAATCTAATAGTTCTTCCACACAGATCAGGAGAAGAACATTTGAATAAACCTAACAAACATGTAGGAGAGTTGATAGGATTCAATATCATAAGAAATGTTTTTCCATGTCTTTTTTATATAAACTGTCCATTTAATTTTTACAAAATGTGTCTGGATATAAAACGATCTATGTTGCACCGTCAGCATGAAGGTGAAACTCTTATTGAAGCTCTGAAAGTGTGAAATTATTTGGAAGCTGATTGATGAGAAAGGCCCTCTCATTTAAAGATGGATGATGAATGTGAGAACATCATCTTTCAGGTCTCGGACATTCCGAGGTGCCAGGTTGGATTGATTTAGTGATATGTTCTTCTTGCGTCCACTAGGCGGCGCCAAATATACAATAATTGAACATCAGAGCTGCAACTAACCATTTTGTTTTACTGATTATTTTCTCAATTAACTCATCAATTTATCTGTAAATGTCTTTTGTCTCAACTCTTCACACATGCAGTTCCTTTGGCTGTCATAAGTAATTGATGTTGCATTTCTCTCAC
Source organism: Macroramphosus scolopax (assembly GCA_901007825.1). Classification (NCBI taxonomy): domain Eukaryota; kingdom Metazoa; phylum Chordata; class Actinopteri; order Syngnathiformes; family Centriscidae; genus Macroramphosus; species Macroramphosus scolopax. The sequence goes on along the minus strand of CAAKHC010003659.1, from coordinate 11,179 downwards.
TTTCAGCCTGTGGAGTTTAAAATCATCAGATCTAGTTTCCGACTAACTTTAGAACAGTAAAAATAATCCTTCACTGCATACACAGGGAATGTTTTGAGGGTTTTCAGTGTGTATATGTTTTAAGTGAAGAAACTGTGATGTTTCAGAGCCGAGTGTCAACGGTGCTGAGAAGACGCTGCTGAACAAACCACCAACAGACAACTCTTACAGGTAAACACAAAGTCATATATGAGCATGTGACCAGCTGTTGTTCTTCTATCTTCATCCTATTGGAAGAACACTTCTGTCCTCTGTTGGAGTCTCTCATTGGTTCCTGCTGAAAAAAACTCACAAACATGTAGTTTCATGTTTGTTGAAGCTGGGAGTTGGGGAGTTCTTGCACATTTGTCATTTCCGTATGTGTGACACCAGGCGGAAATTTATTTATTTGATTGGAAGTTATTTACTCGTGAGTACCACTGCTGTTGTCTCTAAAAGAATAACAGTCTGTAGAGGATGTAGTTGTCCTCTTGTCCAGAAGTGTTCAACCCAACATACATCGTCCGTCTGCGTTTGCTCTCATCACTTCCTGTTTACACTCAGACATGATGCAGCTGGTTTGCTGGAGAACAAGTCAGAAATGTGATTATGTTGAAACAAAGTTCCAGGAAGTCTTTTTCCCTCTAATGTCAAACAGGATGTATCGTGTTGATGTTTATGATGAACATATCCATCGTAGATCAGTATGAATGCATTAATTTACGTCTATGTGGAGAAACATCATAACATTGTTTTTGCTGAACCTGCTGAACCTCTTTCTTCTTCTCTCACCTCTGCGGTCTTTTATGTTTTCCGTGTTTATTTTTTTCTTATCTGCCCTCCATTTTTTTCTGCCCCCAACCACAGTGTGACGTCATCAGGCAGTCAGAGCGGGGTCTTCATTCCAATCAATCTCCTCCAATCTCGTCAGGTCTCCCCTCAGCTGTCAATCAAATCCCTTAGCTCCCCCTTTTCGCTCGCCACTCCGCCCGCCATGACCCTCAAGTTCTTGGGGACCTTCCTACAGCCTAAACAGGTAAGGATGGGCTGGCAAGAGCTTTTATCCTGGCTGGGTGTAAAGGTACGGGGGCAGACATCAGCTGGAGTTTGATCTTACGGCTTACAGTAACTCACAGTTGACATCAATATCACAATATCGACATCAATATTTTCACCCATTGATTTGACACTGACACGCCCCTCCAGATGCTGTCACTTAAACACTGACACGCCCCTCCAGATGCTGTCACTTAAACACTGACACGCCCCTCCAGATGCTGTCACTTAAATACTGACACGCCCCTAAAGCATCTGGCAATGCAAACTGATTCCAACAATCCCCTCCAGCTGCTATCAATCCAACACCAACACACACATCCAGCTGCTGTCAATCCAACACCAACACACACATCCAGCTGCTATCAATCCAACACCAACACACACATCCAGCTGCTGTCAATCCAACACCAACACACACATCCAGCTGCTGTCAATCAAACACTGACTGAGTTTGTATATCAGTGACCTTCCCGACTCTAATGAGTGATCGGTTTGCTTCTGTACAACGAGTGCTTACGTTTGTAAACTAGTAAGTTGTTTTCTCAAACAGAAGTATTGACAATGTCTGTTCTTCATTAGATGTCAATCAAAACATCATACCCCTTTTATATAGTCAAAATGTTAATTTAAACTAAACATATCAGACATGCATAGATGTGAATTACCTACAGGACAGAAGTCATCTTCATTAGAAATTTATTTGATAATATGTACCCTGGTTATTCATTTTATCTTACCATCATGCACGACGGGGGGCGGGACTTATGACCTATTGTGCAACCAGCCACCTGGTGGCCATCAAGATCTTTTGGCTTCTCTCTCAGTAGATATATCTGTGTTGTAAAGTCATTAGAGTCATACAGGAAGTCAGACAAATAAAGTCATCATAAAAAGCCACCAGTGAACTCCTGCTTTGTCAAGAACATCAGCTTTGTCTCGCCCAGTGCAACAAAGTCTACACCAACAACTCAGGTAAACCACATCAGTGTTGGATCTACACCAACATTTAGGGATCCCACCTTCACATGCTCTGTACTGTATTGCCAGTATGGATTTGAACTCGGTCTTCGATTGCACTAATACAGGTCTTTTGATAGTCATATAATTATTTTCCTGAAATCTAAAGAACCCTGGTCCGCTCCATTCAATGAGGTTCTACTAAAGAGCCAATCAGCTCTTGGAACGCACACAAGTAGACCAATCGGTCGTGTCGCTGCACCATCCAATGTGGAGAAGAGGACCTAAGAAGACAACGAACTCTAAGATAACGACTTTTCACGCACTGTGCGGTTTTACGGAACCATCGGATGGAGAATTTATCGATGGTCTCGTGAAGGACAGCAGCACAGTATTCCAGGAGAGTTCAGTCTTTTACAACCTTTTTTTATTTTCCTTCTTAGCTAACACACTGACTGTTAGCCAACTAACATGAGCTTTGTAAAGTTAGTCTGGCAGATAAAGCCAACATTAACCTCCAGATTCCACCAGGCACGTCTTCATCTATCCAGTCTACTTCGGACGATACGCCTCTGATATTTGACAGGACACACTTCCAGCTTCACCAAACAAATTGCGTCTGGCAGGAAGACACAGGAAGCAAGAAGAATCCGGAATACCCTGAACACCCTGTGCAGACTGTCAAGTGAAATATAGATTTGTAATCATTTAAACAATGCATCAGAATTAAGAACAAATATGTTACGTAAATGTATTTGAACCAAAACAGTTTCTGAAGGGTTAGAAACTGCTTCACACATGCAACATCTTGGAGACGTGCCCGGTGGAAACCAGACATGAGAGTCAAGCGCTTAAGGACAGATTCATGTTTTACCTGATACGAAGAAAATGTTGTACAATGGAAATGATGTGTTCCCCTTGATCATCCCATGGCGTGTACTTGTACTGAGCTGTAGTGGTGAAGCTCTCCTGTATGGCACCCTGGAAGGATCAAGGCGAAAGCCTCTATTCATCTTACAAACAACTGTAATTAAATCTATTTAATTTAAAACAATGATTTACAAGACACCTAACATTCCATTCAACTCCTATTAAAAACATCAGAGAAGAGAGAAAGCAAATCTATTTGAGAGTTTATGAAATCTAAGAGCTAAAACTATCAATGTTTGCAAGATGCTAGTATATATGAATTCAATCTGGAGCTGGTCTTTGTATCAGGCTTCTAACTTGTCTGTTTCTGTCATTGTGATGACTGAGACACATCAGGGCAGGAAAGTAAAGCAAGAAAGGAAACGACAGGAGAGCTACAACAAGAAACTGCATGTCCATTACAACTAAGTACATTTTATTAAATCTCCTTTTTATTTCAATATAAGAAAATGTATTATTTTTCTCCAGGCTCGTGACAAGGTAGAGGCAGCAGTAGGGCAACGGGTCCTACCAGTGGACGTGGGGGACTCGCTGTCGGACGCGGGGGATTCGGACACAGGCGATTCAGACACGGAGGACTCGCCTTCGGACGCCGGAGACTCGCCTTCAGACACGGGGGACTCGCTGTCGGACGCGGGAGACTCGCCTTCAGACACGGGGGACTCGCCGTCGGACACGGGGGACTCGCCGTCGGACACGGGGGACTCGTCGTCGGACACGGGGGACACAACTGACAGTTCCCAAATTGAGGAGGAGGGGCCTCTTCGGAAAAGGACCATGAGAAGACTTTCATATCCCTCAACCTGGGGCGCATGTTCTAAGAAGGTTGAGGAACATATGACATTAACAAATAAGGTTCAACCCAAACGACAGAGAACTTTGAAGAACTGTTTGACCTCATGTAGATTCAAGTGTGCGTGGAGAGTGACCCTGGTTGACAGGAAGAGCTGCTTCAGACGGTTCTACCAACTGAGTTATGACAGGAGGTGCGAGTATATAGCCAAGAGTACGGACTGCACTGCAAAAGTAAGAAGAATCCGTCAGGAAGCACAAATAGAGCGCATGTACTCATTCAAGTACTATCTGATTATAAAGGGTGAAAGGATGAGAGTCTGTAAGCAGTTTTATCTAGACACATTCGTCATCAGCTCGAGGCGGGTGTATAAAGTGCACACGGACATCAGACAACTTGCATGTCAGAACACAGAGGATCCCCTCGAATGCCTGGTTGAGTGATTTCTGTACATTCTTATTAAAAACTATTTTTACATCATTTTAATGTGTGAGTTTTCAATGTCCTGTGACGAGTGAAACATGAAAACACGCTATGGTAGCAGAGTCTTTGTTTTTGAAGGTAATTATAATGAAAATGTTATAGTAGGACTTAACGGTTATTAAATGGTCTGAATTTTAATTATTTCAACAACAGAAAATGAGGTCTCAGGACTAGAAGCCTTTTCCTGCATTTGACCTTCGACCTTCGAGCAACTTGATAGGTTTGGAGTCCAAACACAGTTTGTTGGTTTTTTTTTAGGTTTAGGTTTCAATAGGTTTGATTGACAGCAATTGCTGTTAATCAAACCCAAACATGCCGCCAAGTTGGTGTCAAACGGACAGACACGCCCCTCCAGCTGCCGTCAGCCCTCTGTACATTTATTCTTACACAATATCAAACAATTTGTCTTTTTCATTACTCAAACTGTAGAAGCTTGATGATGATTAACAGTTGTGTCCTTTTCCTCCTCAGCCTCCTGTCACTCCTCTGTCGGTGTCTCAGCTCTCTGTGCTGCTCTTCTCCCTGTGCAATGGCATCCCTCAGGCCGCTCACCGTTTCCAGATATCTCCGCAGGTGATCCAGTCGTGGAAGGCACAGCAAGAGGACGTGATGTCCGACAGGGAGTGGGGGTGGAAGTCGGAAAGGATGGCAGAGTGGGTGCTGAGTCAGCGCGAGCAGCAGCTGTGTGTGAGCGACGAGGCACTGCTGCAGATTGCCAGAGAGGTTCTGGGAGACGGCAATCAGGTGTTGGACTGTTACCGCTGGGCTGTCGACTTCATGCTCCACCACTGCCTCAGTCTGCAGACGAAGTGCCGCCACCTGCCAAAGAACATCAGGCAGAACAGCCACACCTTCATCCACTCACTCTGCTCACAGGTCAGCACTTGTGGATTAATGACAAGTTCCTTTAAGAGCCTGGAGAGTCAACCAACACAGTAAACACACTATGAGAGCCTGAAGAGTCAACCAACACAGTAAACACACTATGAGAGTCAACCAACACAATAAACACACTATGAGAGCCTGGAGAGTCAACCAACACAGTAAACACACTATGATCAGGATGTAAATATCTCCGGAGTTGACGTGTTTGTGTTTTCGATCTCAGATTAAGAGTAAAGCTGTGCCTCCTCGCTGTGTTGGCTTCTTGGACGAACTCTCCATCTTCATCGACCGGGACCTGTTCTCCAGCCAGAACCCAGCAGCACTCAAGTTCTTCGGGACACATGCAGAGACGCCGTTGTTTGACGTGTTTTTGTCCGCTCTGTGTGACGGAACGTTCCTCACCCCGCTGCTGTTCTACAGAGGAACTCAAGTTGATATTCCTCAAGACTTCCCAGAGAACGTGCTGCTGGAGGTTCAAGGAGACCGATTCACCGACCAGGAATGCCTCCATATCTGGACCAACAAGGTCCGAGAGCCTTTCCATTCCTCCAGCTCAATATCTCATTTAACCATCCTGTGATGTCACACAATGTGTCTCTTTGCAGGTGTGGCGCTCACGTTTGGCGTCTGATAGTCAAGCTCTGCTGATGGTGGACGTCCATCGAGGTCACCTGACGGATGAGTTTCAGGAAAGCCTGCGCGACTACTCAACTGACTCCATCTTCATCCCAGCAGGCTGCAGCTGCCGCCTGCAGCCACTGGACGTTTGTGTGACGCCCGTGCTCATGGAGTTCCTGCAGGTAGGCTCACCCGTCTCACTTGCCTCACCTGTCTTTGGACTTCTCGGTTAATGTAGACTCATGTGAGCTGGTTCTGTTCCTGCAGGCCCAGTGGACTCAGCTGGTGGCTCAGGGGGGTCTGGAGGGTCTCAGCCTGGACCAGCTGGCTCTGACGTTGGCCTGTTGGCTTAGTGAAGTTTCCTCCACACTGAATGCAGACGCACACGTCCTGCGTAGGTCTGTCGATCAATGAGCTCATCAATACTGATCACCTCCTGAATAGATAGACAGGATTCACATTCAACCGAACATTTACACTTGTCAATCAGTCAATAGATTCATTCAGGACAGATGACACAGATGTTGACAGATTTACAATCTGAACATATTTTACGCATTGAATCATTTAATCAGTACACAGAATCTATTGCTATTATATTGATATTTAATTATATCCGTATTTTGTGTAATGAGCATCTTTGACACCTGCACCGTATTTGATAATGTAGATTACATCATGTTCAGGCTTCCCGGATAATCATCAGGTACTCCACAGTTCAGGACTCTTATTAACCTTTGACCCTTTGCTCAGAGCTGAGACGGCCTCCTTCCCTTCCTTTCAGTATTAATAATTCTCTGTTGCCATGGTAACTCCTCAGGTCCTTCGCCTTGGTGTGTCGCTTGCAGGAGGAGCAGGAGGAGGCGACCAAGATGATCCAGAAACTGAACGAAAAGCTAGACCAGCCGCTGGAGACCGTCGTCCATCCTCCTCCAGGAGAGCAGCTGTTGCTGCTGATAGAGGATGAAGACCAGGAACAGAATCAGGACCAGAAAGAGGACCAAGAGGTATTGCAGGAGTTGTTTGATGGTGACGGCAACTAGGAGTCATATCTGGGCTTTGAGGACGCAGCGAGTCATCATTGATCTGCTGCTGATCGTCTGCAACTTATATATTAATATAATATGTAATATTCTTAACGACAAATGCCAAATATTCTCATGTTACTACTTCTGTAGAGTGCTGGACCCGGACCCGACTGAAACCCGGAGCCGGACCCGACTGACATCCGGAGCTGGACCCTCTGAGACCCGGAGCGGACCCGACTGAGACCCGGAGCCGGACCCGACTGAGACCCGGACCCGGATCCGACTGAGACCCGGAGCCGGACCCGACTGACTCCCGGAGCGGACCCCAATGAGACCCACTGAGACCCGGAGCGGACCCGACTCAGACCGGCATGGCAGATGATTTGAATGTGAGTCAGAAATGAAGAACTACATCACAATGACACGACGGCTGCAGAAACAAACTGATCAGAATGGAACTTGATCAACTTTCATCAGAGCCTGTTTTAAAGCTGGAAACATTAGGTGAAGAACTGCTGCATGTTCAGGCAGATGAAGTCTCTCAGCTCTATGTTTCCATCTGTTGGAGATGACTCATCACACCAAATGTTTGTTTCCTTTCACAGTTGAAATGTAATGTGAGTCTTCAGCGTGATTGGGGGAAAACATTTTAAGAGTTTCGTAATTACATTTGTGAAACCTTCAAAGAGTGTTCTCTTCTTCTGTCTGGATCATTGCCATGTTCGTACCTCTGGTGCCTCCTGTTGGTCGTATGTAATATTACACACTGATGCTACATGTGAAGTCGACCTTTGACCTCAGTGACTCAGGTCTTACTGCAGTTTGTAAATAGATATGTAACTTTTTATACTGGAGAATGAAATATTTTGTAATAAAATAAAGGGGAAATGTTCAGTTTCGTGAGTGTGAAATGTGTTTTTGTGAATCAGACTTTTTGTTTTTCTCCAGAGAATCAAATAATGTAATAGTTTTAGTCATGAGCTCATGTCAGTTAACATCGTTATGACGCCAACGAGGCCCCCGGCATCTCTTCTCAAAGCGCTCTGCATTTTATGTGCAGCTGCTTGAAGATGGAAACGCTGGCGTCATCACAGGCCTATCCTCACACAGCCAATCATATTCCAACCCTGCACAGGCGGACACAGTCGCCCAGGTGCTCTTGGATTAATGTTCTGATGACATGAGATGATCTGGTTGGTAGGATGATTCACCTGGAAACGTCATGACAGTCGCTCCAGGATGATATTTAACTGATCCTGTCCCATGTGAATTGTGAGGAATCCGTGACCTCTGGATGGTGTAAATGACAGAGATCATAAGGCCAATGCTGTCTAAGATATTGTCATGAAAACAAGAACGGCCCTGCCACCTCTTGTCTGCTACAGTTTATGGTGACATTCGACCTTCGAGATGTTTTCTTCACCTTCAACATTCCCCCACCGTTCGGTCATAAAGGGCCTTCACGGTGTTGTACAGTTGTGAGGACCATCACACTCACTCATTCATATTAGTTTGTCCACTCTTAAATTGTTCACCCCTGTTATGTCTCGTTCTCGTACATTGACACAACTGTGGGAACCGGAGTGAAGTTGCTTGTGTGTGAACAACAGAGCTGATTCTGATTCTTTGCATTAAACTTAAAATGACTGTGTGAATGTTTCCCCACAACAGGAACACAAACACTCTCACGCTGTCGTGAGCTGCGTTCAGGGGTGTAGGAACAGTAAACGTCCCTGCTGTCACAGTTAAATTTAGACTTCATGAGAACACCGAGGCTTTCCCAGCATGCCCAGGAGCGAGGCTGCGACCCCCCTTCCCCAAAGGATGCCATAATCAGCTGGGAGATGCATCATGGGAAGTATATAACTGCAGTTTGACCTGATGCGCTGGTTAAATGTGTGTACAGATTTAGGACTGAGTTCTTCATGTCAGCTCGAGGCGTCACTGCACACTTCACTTTAACTTTACTGCGTAACACCAAGCTTAACTTGTCGCAGCACTTCCTGTCTCTTAAATGGGCACGGTCGACCCCCCCGGTTGTTAACGTCTTGTGGATAAATGAAATTTCACTTATTAATCCTTTAATTGAACCAATTAATAACTCACTGCATTCTTTATGTATTTATTTATTTGATTATAATTGTAAATCAAAGTACAAATGTGATTGTAACATGTTCATCGTCTCCAATCACGACAGGCCTGTGATGTCATTTCTTTTATTCTTTCTTTTTCCTTTAGTTTCCTTCTTTGCATCACGTGGACTCTTCCGCCGTGTTCCGTCTCTTCCTGTTGGTTTTATTGTGTTGAGAGGAAACTTCTGCGCTGGTCCCCTGATGGTTTATAGATGTTTTTGCAGGATACACACAAACACACACACACACACACCAGCATGCGTGAATGCGTCCTGATGATGCGTCATCAGAGGGATTCTGTATTTGTGCATCTGTTGAACTCGTCTTCTGTCAGCCTGCGTTTCCCACGATGCATTTCAACAAGAGCCCTCAGTCACCTGTAACGAGAACAAACTGACTATTAAACTTCAAGAAAATAATCTTTTTATTGCTGATTCTGCAGTTGTCTGTGTGAAACAACGTTTTTCATTAATTAAAGAAGAAATGAAGATGAGAGGCAACTTGTCTTCTGATGTTCTTCTTCACGGCAAACACCCACTGAATCAATCGGGAACAGCTAAATACCAGCAGATGTTACGGCCTCAATTGAAATGAATCAACATTCTAGTCGTCATGAAGGAGGATTTATTGTGCTCTACTGCTTCAGCTTGATGGAGTGAAGAACATTAGTAGAAGTTACATTGAACCTCTGGAGGGGAAAAGATGTTGTAATAAACATCTAGGAACATTTCCTGTCTGTTGTAGCTCATCTGGAGATACTTTGTCTCTGCTGATGTGAAACACTGAACTTCTTCATTTTCTCTTTTGTGGTCTAAAGGCTCCGTCTCTCTCTGCAGGTGGACCTCCTCCCTCAGCTGGAGTCCGTTGTCCATAACAAGGACCATTAGCACCCATTAGCATCCCTCTGACTAGCATTAGCATTGCCAGTGGTGTCCCAGCATGCAGTCTGTTGCAGTGTGAAGAGGAGCCAGCGGGTTGTTTGCTTGAAAGGAAGGAAATCGACCGTAAGTAGTTCTCAGGCCGTCAACATGATGGAATTGTATTTCACAATGCTGAGTGACTGTTTCCAGATGTTTCAGAACAACATGGAACCTGTCTTCACCTCCAAACAACCAAACTGCACCTCACAAACATCTGGAAAGAAGACTGAAAGACAATGTTTCATGGTCAACCATGTGTTAATGTCAAGGAGCAGCTGATGTTTGTCAAAGACTGAACACAGTTGAACTCCGGCGCTGTTTCTTCATGTTCACAACTAGATTTTAGTTTGACTTCACTTGATCCTAAGCAGATTTCACAGCTACAATTTGTCATGTGAAGCAAATAAAGCTCCAACAAACATGAGTTGGTTCTTGTGGTTGTCTGTGCAGCAGATTTGAGATGATCCACATGTTCTCTCTCCGACTCTGCGGGGAGCTGCCTCCTCCGCTAATCTGAAAATCTCTCCTGGCTCACAGAGCTCCAACTGCCCCAAATCCCTGGAGAATTACTCTCCATCATGTCCTGATCCGATAGCCAAAACCTCCACAAACGCCTGATCTGCTGGTCCATCTGAATCCAGAGGCAAGACAGCTTCAGGTAGCCTCGCTCAGTTTGGTCCCTGACCTGTGTTTGCACGCTAACAAGTTACGCTGGTTTGTTTTAATCCGATCTAATCCAGTTCCTACAGCAGATTACAGCCTGGGGCGAGTCTGAAGGTCCACCTGGAGATAAATAAATAGATAACAATGAATCTGTGTGTGCTGGCGTCTCCAGAGCTTTTATTTACTTAAACTGTGTTAGACAAGTTCTCGTAGCATAAAGCTGCATTCTTCCTATTGGCCAGCAGGGGGCGACACCACTGGCATCAAAAACAAGTCTGATTCAGGTGTTGGGGATCCGGGCCTCTAAATGACATGTAGGTGTCTGTGTGTCATGTTTAGCTTAGCTTAGTACAAAGACTGAAAGCAGAGGGAAACTGTTAGCCTTCAACACCGGCACCAAGTCGGTTTGTTCACTTTTTGTTTCACACTGTAAATTCAAAGGTCAGACAGGACGGTTTACAGCCAGATAAACAATAATATTAAATATTTGGTTTATTCAGCTCATAAACTTGTTCACACTCTGACGATGTCCTTCCGAAGTGACATCATGATGAGGTCAGGCTTTCATGAGAACTGAAAATAGAAAACAGACATTCGTGTGTGTGTGTGTGTGTGTGTGTGTGTGTGTGTTTGTGTGTGTGTGTGTGTGTGTGTGTGTGTGTGTGTGTGTCCCCACAAGTTTAAATGGCTGTT
>CAAKHC010003657.1:129191-150658 GCA_901007825.1 Macroramphosus scolopax | reverse complement strand
CAGCATAACGGCAGCGGACGGGAACACTCGTACGTTTAGATTTACAAACGTATTGCAGTTCTTCTAGAAACACGTTGGAATAGAAACCTGGTGGGTCTCGGAGGGAGCTTCGGTTCAGCGTGTCACACCGCAAGACATAAACACCGTGGCTTGTGCAGTTAGGATTTTATCGTAGCCCGGTGCCTCTGTTAACTCTCGTTTCGTGAGCGGGAAGTGCCAGGTGACAAAGGCCGGGGAGTTCCCATCGGCGATCTCATGAGGTGCATGAGGTCATGGGGAGGGGTACGATGATTTCTAACATCCTATTAATTCTGGACAAATGTCCTGAGAACAGCTGTCTGCAGCTTCCATGAGCGATGCAGACTGTTTTTCCTGACGCAACTCTGCTTTTCATCTGTCCCGACGAAGAGAGTTCAGCGTCCCCAAAGCTTAAGCCGTAGGGCTGACAAGCTGACAACACCTTTGATTGGCCGAGCCAGCTGTCATCCTGGGCGTGAACGGGGCCAGCTTGGCCTTTACGTGTCCTCGCTCCTGGTTAACGCTCCTTGTGTTCCTTCATTCAGGCTCACTTTTCTCACCCTATGGTGGCGGCAGCAGTGATTATCCACCTGGCTACTGATGGGACGGACTACATCGACCAGACTGAGTGTAACATCACCGTTCAGCTGGTGGACACCAAAGAGGGCATCCATAGTCTGGGTGAGAACCATTTACCTCCTAACTAGAACCCACTTAACTCTCCTTTGGGGCCAGATTGCATCAATCAGAGGTTTTTCTTGTCTAAATTCCAACTGTCTCTGCAGGTGAGTGGCGTCTCAGCTGCCGCACCAACCCTCTGGTGATCCCAGTCAGCCACGACCTGTCGGTGGCCTTCTACCACACCAAGGCTATCCTGGTCATGTTCGCCGCCCGCCTCGTGGCCATCTCCGGAGTGGGCCTGCGCTCCTTCCAGTCCTTTGACCCCATCACGATAAGTGGTTGCCAGAGCAATGAGATCTATAACCCGACCGGCCAGAGGTGAGGCCAAGAAACATGAAGATTGAACACTGGTGTGCATGAGGCCAGCACATGTTACTCACCCATCAGTACATGTAGACACGCATCAGAAATCACAAGGTTGTGTTCGTCTACACAAAGCATGTGAAGTATGAAGCCGCATGCAACGAACATCTGAAGGTCCAGAAAGTATCGTAGGAATATGTTAAAGATTATTTTGACTCGTACCTTTTTATGAACTTGTGTTATACTAACAACGAGGAATCAGACCATTTACACCAAAACAGATTCAAATGGCAAAATAATCAAGTTTATTTATATATAATAAAATCAAGCATGTTGTCTGAAACCCACAAAAAACGGAAGACCAGATATCCGTCATGCAGGATGGACAGACATGCAGTATATGCTTGGTACAGTGAGTAGTGGTAGTAGTGATAAAGGAGATTATGAAAGACAAAGGTTACATCAGATGTAATGTTGAGTAACTAATCCATTTAATATGTTAACACTTCCAGCCCTGCACATGCAGTTTGTGTCCGCTCTTCCCAGCGAGTCGGAGCACCAGCAGTCCGAGACTGCGAACCTCTGCCAAGGCTAAAAAATCCCCCAAACCTAATGTAATTTAGGACGTTGCGATTTTTTTCACCATAAGAACTAGACTGAAAATGTGTTCACCAAACTGCATTAATTATACTGATAAAAACCACACACTGGTGCAGAACATTAGGCCATTAAGTTCATTGGAAGAGGAACCACATGTCCAGGGCAGGAGAAAGAAAAAAAAAAAAAAAAAACAATGTCAAAAAACAAAAAAAGCTTTGTCAAGCGGATCTGCCCTGAAGTTTAACGGGTTCTCCCTCGGCCCACGCTCCACCCCTCCGTCGACGTGCGTGCGGATCAACCTGGTAGCCAGAGTTCAAGAGTTGTCTCTCAGCTGCTAGCTAAGCAGTTAGAATCGCCATGGCAACCTCGGAGCGCTTATCTGACTGAGATCAGCTGATAAGACTGTTTCTCTGAGGTCTGCGGTGTTTACCAAACACTTGACACGTCTGTCAATCTAACTTCTATTTGAACTCGCGTTGGTGTTCAAACACGTTGTTCCGTCATGCATTGACATCTCAATGATGAAGACCTGGGCGGAGGTATTTGCTCCAACGAGTGCTCTTATTTTGACACTGCGATTTGTGATGAAGACGAAGCCGTCGATGGCGATTCAATGAGCTGCCTTTAACACAACCAATAAAAAAAAACTTCCCTTTCATTGAAACTTCTGACCACAGAATGTCAAGTGGCTCCTCACAAATCTAACGACATCAGACCACACACACACACACACACACACACACACACACACACACAGGCGCGCGCGCACACCGACAAAGTCACAATTTGCCGATTACCACGCATGAAACAATCCACGCCGACGACGCTCCCTCGACCCTTTCAACAACAAACGCACTAATAAACATCACAATGTACAAAGGGCGGTTGGTCATGGGATCTGTGCGGGGAGATAGAGCTGCTTGTGGCTTTTGTTGTGTGCCAGTGAGACGTCCAAGAGCATCTAAATAGATTAAAACTGCTGTGTATCTGCATCAGCCAGGAAATGATTTGTCACCGCAAACACACACACACACACACACACACACACACAGAAGAGTCGCTTTCACGAGAGTTCCCACTGACTTTCCTTTCTTTTCCTATTCCCTCGACTTCATCTAATTTCCAGGCATGCCTACTTATCTGCAGAACATTTGACTCCAACACCCAGTGTTGTCGTCAGTGTTTACTACGCTTGCAACATCTCCTCTATAGGTTGTCCGCGCCTTCCAAGTTTCTTTCCTCTCATCTCCATTTTACCTCACTCTCCCTTCTTTCCTTCTTCCTCCCAGCCCACCTCCTCCTCTCCTTCATCATATCTGCTATCACACGCTGTCCTCTCCGTCTTCACTTTCACGTCATCCTCCTTTCCTATTATTGCTAGTTTGCCATCTCCCCCTGAATTCTCCCCTTTCTGTGCCTCCTGCTCCCTCTTTCCCTCTCTTTCTCCTGGGCTGTGCAGCACATTTCCCGTAATACTCATGCCTACACCAAACACCACATCCCTTTTCCCCGAGTTGTTAACAACTGCAGGAGCTATTAACATTACAGCGTGCGCACAATCCCCCTTCTTTCGTCTTACAAACTACTGCGTCGTGCTGCGTTGTGCTCTGAGCTTTTACTTTTCATCCGAAAAGGAAGGAGGGTAGTTTTCCAGGTAGTTAATTGTAATTTATGTCAGAAATTCCAGAGTGACGAGCAGAAAAACCACAAGCCATTTTGTTCTGAGCCAACAGAAAGACTTCTCAGTGCGTCCGCAGAAAGCCTCAATGTAAGGAACAGTTACTCTCCTGATTCCTACATTGTCCTCAGCTGCTCCCTTTAGCTTCTTATGAATGAGCGTTTTCATTTAATTAAATTACAATAAAAACCATACAAATAAAGACATTCTAGTGGTGAGCTTTTACCCAGAGCTCGTTTCATCTACTTGACCTGCTTTCTTTTCATAACAATAGTGCATTTTTACAGTGAGACGCACAGATCGTATATATAAGGAACGATATAGGTGCAGGGAAGGTAAACGAAAGGGAAAGCACACACTCGAGGGCATCGATGTCTGCAACTCTTTGCACCCCCATAGCTTCCCCGAGCTCTCTGTGTCTCCCACTTTCTGTGTGAGCTCCACAAGGGAACCCTGCGCCGGTAGAATATGGACCGCTGTAAAAACGCTGCCTCGGGCGTCCGAGCATTCCAAGAGCATTAAACTCCTTCTCCATCAGGCTACCAACACAATGCTGTGGCCAAACACTGCTAATGTAGCCTGCACAAGATATTTCCTGTCGTTCTTATTGCACAAACGGCTCTCTGCCCCCGTGCACTCGCACACAGGCAGCCCTTTCATGCTCATGGCTAACATGGCGATATTTGTCCATGTGGTGTATTGATTTGATATGTTAAGCAGTCGATGACGGATGGATGCGGTTGACTGAACGTGTTGCTTTTCTGTCCGTGAACAAATGTGTGTCTGCTTCCACGTTTCATCTGCAATGTTATTACAAACACTAAATTTATGTCGGTTGTAACTTTGAATGTGGTGCTCTCTTTTTTTGTCTCTCCTCCTCTCTCGCTTTCTTTTACCGCCCCCCCCCTCCACACACGTGCACACGCTCCGGTTGTAGTTGTGTACATTATTCGTGCGAAGCCATTGACTGCCAGGAACCTTTAATCCGCAATGCAGAGCTCAAGTGCAGTAGCCCCGGCCGCCACTTCTACAACGGAGACCGCTGCACCATCTACTGCAACTCGGGATATGTTCTGCAAGTCCACCAGGATGATGACATCATCAAGAGCCAGGTAAACACTCAACTAAACTGCTCACACATGTTTTGCACACACACACACGGGCAGCAGCACAGAGAGGCACATGGTTGCATGCAACGTAAACATGCAAACACTTACGTAGCGAAGCATCTTAGCAGCATATGGAAGCATGCGTGCAAATGTAAATTCATGAATGCACACAATGATGAGAACTTCTGCGCAAAAAATGGCCGTGAGAGAGCCGAGGAAAAACACGGTTTTCTCTCTGCTCTCCTCTCTGCACTTATTTTGTCACCTGCAAAAACTAGGCTTCGCACGGCAAGCCTCCGGGGAAAATGACATCATGAACATACAGGTAGATGAGTGCTGTACTGAGGAGGGGCGATGTCCCAGTCGCCTCCTCTCGCTAGATTGCTACACGTACACACACACATGTGCACGCGCAAACCCGCGCACGCACGCGCCTCGCATATTCCGTACAAGCGCAGACATAATAGTGTTTAGTCTCTTGCTGAGCATGCTGCACCATCGCACCAACAGACACTTTGTATTGCAACTCCACCGGGACGATGACATCATCGCATAGTGTCTGCTCTCTCTCCCTCCCTCGCTCCATCCCTGCTCATTTCGCACACACACACACTGAAGTCACTGTTATAGGGCAGAGATTTGCTACCGCGCTCACACAGCAGCACACACACACACATGTACGCACCAACACGCGTTAGAACAGTAAATAACAGACGTCCTGCATAAAGAAAGAGACGGATGCAGCACACACACACACACACACACACACATGTGCATGCACATCGCAGGTAAACAAACAAACAAGGTTGACATCACGTCGTAAACCTCTTTGGATCGGGTCCAAGCCGCTGTAAAGGACATGTAAATGCTTCATCCTCCTCCACGGCTCTGTAAAGCAGCCTGCGAGACAATCTATTAATGCCCCCCGGAAAGTGACGGGAGGTTCAGAGCACAAAGGTATATTCCGTTTTTTTAATGTGTAGCTTATGTAAGCATGTTCGTACGTGCGAGGGTGTGTTTGTGCGAGAGGTCGTGTTGGTATGAATGGGAAGGAGACAAAAAGAGTTTTGCTGAATTAAGAGAATAGAAATAACGACTTTTCTGGTATTTGGTCGGGACGCTGACCTTAACAACGTGTTCCTCCTCCCGTCTTTCTCAAGGCTGTTGCCGGGATCAGTAATTCATCATCACTGGAGGGTTTCAAAACCGCAGAGTCTTTCAGCTGTCCCTCTGTCCTCCACGATATGACCTTATTTATACATGTACATATATCTGCACACAGGAATAATTACAAGTATGTGCGCGTGTACAAGCACAGAAGCACATTTAAATCCATATTCATGCATGCGGTATGTACAAACTGGATGGTTCCCCATTGAGTCTGCACAGGCTGCTAATTGCATTAGATTTTGATTGACAGTGCACTATGTGGCTATTCATCAATGCCAATTCATTTAGTGATAAATTATGCTTTTCAGAAAGGGGAGAGGCAGGAAAATGCAGAGAAAGTGGGGTGAAGAGAGACGGGAGAGAATAGAGAAGCAAGCGGGACTGTGCTGAATAGCAGATTTTTTTTGGGCTGCAAAAAATTTGCCACAAATGATGACTGGCAGTTGAAGGGTATTTGGAGGACCGTCCGGACCGTCATGTTCCCCATCAGATGCAGGCATATAGGATATTTGAGATGTGGCTTCTTGGTCCATATAGTGCTCATATTAAAAATACAGTTGATTGTAGCATTTTCAAATGCTGAAATTTTTAGTTTTTGGAATTATATTAACGACACCAAGGACGTTATATTTTTGCTTGTTTCTTGTCCGTCTGTTAGCTAGATGACGGAACAATACAAGGTCCGATCTTTACATTGACGGAGCTCTGCAGTCTCCCGAGTTACCGTCTGTGTGCAGGATCACACAAAAACAAGTCACTCCTTGGTGCAACTCCGGATCGAGGCGTACCGTACAAGCTGTCCTGGCGTTCAAAACAACAGCACAATAATCGGACAACTTTCTGGACGAGTCTGTAGCTTAGTGCCCCCGGAGCGAGAGTCACACCTCTGCTACATCTGCAATCATTCTGTGCAGAACATCCAGACCATGTGGAAGCTGTCACATGTGACGTTAAGATAGCGTGTTGCTTGTAACGTTTTCTCTGAGCAATCAAAGAAAAGGTCAATTTTTCTAATACCGATGCAAAGATATCCAGACATTTTGTTAAGGTGTCAGTTTCGGATGTGCTTATAATTGAAGGGTTGGCTGACCTTCGGTGGAGGTCTGGACTCTCGTCTTTGAAAGATGTTGAAACGGATGAACTCATTCAAAACGTATTCGTAGACAACAGGGCAACAGTTCAAATTACTTCAGAAGTTGTGTGTCTCCCAAGGGTTAGCAGACGTCTCTTCCCACAAGTTCCATGTACGTTTTTTCTTTTTTTGCTCGAGTAGAAACAGTCTCAATTAAAAACAGTTGAATCACCATGGCACCGCCATGATTTTTGGAGCAGAGTGCAACAATTCAACACAGATCTGTTGCTAGCTACAGAATCCAGCGGGACACAGCACAGCGGAATGTGGTTCCATTGACAGATACGAGTAAATGTACATATGGATGAAAAGCACTTCTCCGCACTGACACAACAATCTTGTCTTCTCTCCTCGGCCAATTATGTCTTGTTTCATTGATGTCTCAGTGGTTCTGAGAACACCACCTTCTTGGATAACGCTCTCTTCAAAACATAACTGTCTCCCCCCGCTTGATTTGTATATGTGTCTTTTATTGCTGTCTGTTTTCCATATCTTTCTCCGTCTGTGAAGCGTAAGGAACACTGAGTACTGGCACGGAAAAGAACAATTTTACACCATTTCATTTAGTCATTTGCTTTAATGGCCCCTTAAGGGCTTGATTGCTGGCCGTGCAGAAGGGTACTGCATCTTGCATATACCTGCGAACCACCACTCTTTGTCCTCTGCAGGATCGCTTCAACCCAACTCGGTTTTGGAGAACGGCCAAACGACCGTGCAACTCTTCACTCGGCGTGATGTGTATGTTCAGGAACTCACTGCTTTTAGAGCCGTTCCAGTGCGACAGCGGCGTTGGTTGAATTTTGTGGACATCCCAGAGGCCGTTATGTTCAATATAAATTTAAGAGCCACATTAACACTGACCTATTTTTTCACGTTGGTAGTCAGTCATGTAATCCAGACACAGTCTTCAGTGTGTGTACTGCGGCTCAAGTGCCCAGTGAGCAACTTAAAGTCACTAAGACGATCATGAACCGTCTTAGAATCATGAATCTCGTTTTCAAATCATCTATGGTAATGAATTTGGATCTTTTCCTCCTCCACATGTGGCTTTTTCTGGGGCTGTTCCAGCTCCCTCCCTCTCCGAATCATCCATCATCAGGTACTGCGTTAGAAATACTCTTGCCTTTGACCTTCATCAAAGAACTGGCCAAATATGACGATGTTAATTAAAAGGTTTAAGTCAAATGAACTTAAAAACTTGAACCCTGGCTCACACATCTCGCCTCGCAGCCAGGAAGCGACAGTGGTTATTACCAAGGACCTTTTGAGTGATATATCAGTGCCAGTGAAGACGTCCTACTGGCTTCTTCTCAGTAGTCGCTTTAAGGCCAGTCATCCTCAAAGTCTGGACTCTTAATGGATCCAGACTGAACCAGGATCTCAGGACATTCTGAATTAGTGTTTGTATTATCTGTGTGAAATCACAGGATCACAACAAGTCAAAATCATGGACTGAAAATATGCTTTCATCATCCCACATACCTCAAAGAGGATTGAGCTACCTTTATTCATAACTGTGCTGCTCCTACGCCGCCTTTACATGATAAGAAAGGGTCATCAAGCTACAATAGGCAGAACCTTAAACCAGATTAGATGCTAGATGCAGTAACAAGTTCTAAAACCACATACGGGAAGTTCAAAACAGAAATGAATTCCATGCAGGATGATGACAGTGATAAGGTGTTAATGTGGCTGTAGGTTGGTTACGCTTTGAAAGGTCAGCAGCAACCGAGGTCAGAGGTTAAATAACTTGAACTTTGAACGCCGCGCTAACTTGGAGTGCTGCACCACGCCAAGGACGGCGCTTCCGCCTTAGCTGGGCGCCACCGCTCTCCCCATGGGGAAACAACTGCACCGCCAGCCAGCGAGAGCGGTTCCACCACTGATAATGTGGGCAGCGTTACACTGCCAGGAATCAAACACTGACACAACAACAACTAGCGCCACTAGAAGTTACAAATCCCCGACTGAAACCATCACCAAAACTATTAGATACAAACCCAATTTCTTTTTCTTCATAAATTCATAAATCAAAGTGTCTCACACATATATATAAAAAAGAGAAACAATCTGGGATCTTCCATTTAATGAGTTCTTCCTCCACCCATCCGCCAAGTTTCGTGTAAAAATCTGCCTGCATAACAGACAAAACTGCAAAGAAAACACAACCTTCCTTTGGTGGAGGTAAACTGCTGCGTACTGGGTTCTGTTTTCGTTACCTCTTGTTCAGAATCGTGTTGCAATTGTTTCAAACTGACCTCGGAGGACGGACCTTTGTCTTTTTCACAACTTCCTTTGCGGTGCGTAAGTATTTCAGCACACCTCATTTAGGTTATTTGCAGTAACACAGATTTATTGGATACCCTCCCCCCTCCTCTCACGCACACACACACGAAAAGGATGTGGGAAAGTATTGTTTTTCTTGTTTTGGTACAGTTTAATGTCAATCATGTGATGTTAGAATGTGGCTTTTTTATCTTCCCAGCTATGCAGCGGGGTCATGCAGGGATATCCTGTTTTTCTGTGTCTGAGTGTCTGACTTCTATTCTTTCCAGAGTGCCACAGCAGGGAATACCTGCAGAGCGCTTCATCCTTTTATGCCTACAACCATAAATCACAGACGCTGGCCCTTTAACACCGTCGTCCTGTTGCTTTTCAAGTGGCCGACCTGGATGTGAAAGTTGCACGACTGATAGCGATTAGCGAGGTTCTTCCACGTGAAGTGAATGTGTGAATATGCTTTTAATGTGCTGTTCCGCAGTGAAGTGCGGTGAGTTGTCGAGCCCATTACATTACCCCCTAAGAGAACGGAGGGTTCGATTGTATTTACAGCTGGAAAATCTGAGTTGCTCTCCGTTTTGGATTCAGACGTCTCTCCTGAAGGATCGTTCGCTTTTTTCGTAAATGCAAACTCTTAATTCTTCCACTGAAAACACAGCTCTCAGATGGTGGTTTGTAACACATGTGGGCTGATGTGTTTATCATTAAAAAATGAACTCTCCCAGATTTTTTTATGTACTACTTCCAAGTACTCCTAGATTCCCAGTAAACAGCCGATTGTTACTGATCTGAACACATCCTAGCCCAGAATCATTTGCGGTGCTCTATAGTCTTTCTTCCAGAAAGTGTGCACGTTTTCAGGAAAAACGAAGGCTGGTTTTCCCAGTAAAGCATATGTATGACCTCCAAAACAAAAATGTCTTTTCCATGAGACTAGACAATAATAAATCATACTGGATTCCAACACTGAGCAATACTGTAATCTAACTATCACTGTGCAACTATATATTCTGCATCTGCTAATGTGTTTGTGAGCTAACTGAGACAAGGCAGACCCCGAGCTTGAAGGAAGACGCTCTCGGTCTGTCAGTTCATTTGTCTATTAGTCTACCTGGCTTCAATTAGCCGGAGTAGCCAAAGGCCATTAAAATCGCTACTGGAAGAGAAGTAGTCAGCTGTAAATGTTTTAAAAGGAAGGAAAATGACCTCAAATCTACACACATGGAAGTACACAGTGTCACATTGCCTTATATGGTATGCACCTGCAGACTACAGGGGGATACGTGAATGATTAGATATAATCACAGCTCATGACACATGCAATTAGACGTGACTGTGTGATAGTACACATGACCACAGTTTTAGATATACATGTTCAAGGGTGGGCAAAACACTCCGACGCAGTTCCGCAAACTCGTATCAAATTGCACACACACACATTTACAGTCAGACTGTTAATATTCACGGAATAGAAGATCTGCCCGGCAGACTTCCCAACCTGTGTGATTGACTCATTCAACTCTCAACGCCATTTTTCGGCAGGCGCTCACATGTGACACATATGTTACTTTGTTGGCCGTCCAAATATGAAAGGCTATTTATTTTGAGGGAACCTGATACTGTTATGCAGTATCGCATAATGGAATCAAGATGAAAAGATAGAAATACATGGGAAGAGAGAGAGGGTTATGAAGCAACAGATATGTAATGCTAACTGAGTCCAGCTTGTGTGGCCTTAAAGTTTTGGCCACTCTTTAAAGCAAACTGGGGATAGAATGTAATTCATGGTAAAAACACAGGTTTCCCTTTGTTGCTCTGAGAGGGAAATGTCAAAATGATTAAGCTCTCACAGCTTTGTTGTGAGATTTCTTGGCACGGCTCGCGATTTTAGCATTCCTGTTGTGTTACATGGTGCTATTTAATGGGAGAGGATGAAAACAGTTGAGGTTTGGATAATGCAGTGGCTCCTCATTTTGGTCTCATCTTCTGCAAATATCACCGCACCGCAAGCCAAATTATTCACAGGAATTGTAGCTATTGCTAATAGGAAATAGACCGAAGATCAGCAAATTTTTGGAGACATCCAGGTTGCCCTTTGGATTCGTAGGACGTCACATATCAGCAGATATTGCCTCCGTCATTCAACGCTCCTGGGCGCTCTGTTAGGTTCACTATTACTACGTCATGCAGGCCAACACAGTGTCAGAAGGTTATTTTTTACCATGGAGGTCGGTGGTGATGTTGTACTGGAGTGCATTATATTAAAAGCTGTTTCCAACATTCTTCCCCTCTCATATATGTCAACGGAGTGTCCAAAATATTAGGAAACACCTCTGGATAATGCGGACCAGTTGAACACCACTGAGAATAATAAACATGTAGTGGAAGCGAGCAGCTCTCTGACCCTGCCAGGCAAAACTTAACATGAGCAGAATTTATGGAAGAGCTGTCGTACTGGATGGATACAGTGGGGGGGGGGATAAATCCACAGAAGGTGGTGTTTCCATCGTGCATGTTCCTCAGAAGTTGTTACATTTCCACCGAAGTCAATCTGCTTCGCGTTAGGGCTGATTGTGCAGTTGTTGGATATCAGATGCCGGAGTGGCCTGACTTGATCTTCCATATTCTATCAGCGGTTACTTGAGCTGCTGAGCAGTCTAACTGACACACGGTAAGCTAAGCCTGGTCAAGCTTTGCGAGGTCACACGCGGTCATTTTCGCGAGGTTACAACATTCATCGGATGCACGCAGGACGTCAATCTGCCATCGAATGTACACACACCAGCTCGTAGCCCGCTTCGGAATAAGTGCGCGGTCGGTCCACCTGTCTGATAGTCACTTCGCATCTTGTCTTGTGTTCCAGTCGGACTCTTCCGTGACGATAACGTGTGCGAATGGAAAGTGGAACAAGCAGGTGTCATGTGAGCCGGTGGACTGCGGTCTGCCAGACAAATACCACGTTCATCCCGCCCATTTCAACTTCCCTGAGGGCACGACCTACGGCAAGAAAAGCACTTTCCAGTGTCGCGAACCTGCCCAGCTTGTAGGTGAGATGCATAGAGGGAACATGCACACATGCATGTACAGATGCATTGCATTATGGGATATTTAATTCAGTAATGTACAGTGCTTGTACACACTAATATTTCCCTGGAATAGTATCATTTTTGCAAACAATAATTGAGACAAGATTACAGGCTGTATCTTGTCTCAATTAACAACTGTGTATTCCGATTTCCCTGCTCAGGCACAAACAACACCCTTACCTGCCTGGAAGATGGTCTGTGGTCCTTCCCGGAGGCCCTTTGTGAGCTTCGCTGCCCAGCCCCTCCTCCTGTGCCCAACGCTGTGCTTCAGACCAAGCGCTGCAACGAGACAGGCCTCAAAGTTGGCACGCTCTGCAAGTACAAGTGCAAGCCGGGTTACCATGTAACCAACAAACCCAAAAGGTACAGAATGCTTTGTCTCTAAATTACAACACAGACTCAGAACACAACAAAGCTAAACGTTAACCCCCTCTGTCCCTTTAGGCGTGCGTTTAAGCGCCAGTGCACGGAGGACGGCAGCTGGTTAGAGGGGGCATGCGAACCGGTGACCTGTGACCCGCCGCCTCCCATCTTCCACGGCTCCTTTCACTGCAGCGACGGCTTTCGCTTCGACAGCGTCTGCAGACTCAACTGCTCTGATCCTGCCGGTAATACCGCTGCTGCCGTCACAGGAGGCTCTGCCCATACGGTGAGGCTGCTGCACCCTCCATGCAAGCAGGTCTGTCCATCTCTCTCCTCTCTTTCTGACCTTACTTTACCTGTTGTGTTTGTCTCCCTCCCGTCAAATGTGAAAAATGTAGACATCCTCTCTTTTTTCCTCTCTTCTTCACATCCTTATGTGTGTAACTTAGGCTCAACATGCTTCGGTGGCATGGAAGTAGAGATGATGGAAATAAGTAATTAAAGACAATTTGTAATCGTGCAATTTATGATACGACCCTGAATTAATTAATAACTTTCATCAGGTGCTTCTTACTGCTTTCACCTCCTGGATGCTTGTCTGTCAATGTCTCCCTCAGCCCTACTCAGCTTGATGCCAGTCTAATTAGATGCCTATTGATTTCCATAACAGTCTTTCTACCACAGAATTCTGAAATGTATACACCTTTTAATCTGTTCTGCCTCTCAGTTGTGGGTTGGATTGTATTTCCCCCTCTGCAACGGGATGCCATCTCAATGTCGTTGGTCTACCAGTCAGGCAACAGTGTGTGTCTATAATTGTTTGTGTGTCAATATATGTGTTATTTTCAGAGCGCGGGGTCTAATGTGATCCGCTGTAGGAAGGACGGAAACTGGACAGGGTCGTTCCGACTGTGCCCGAACAGCAAGGGCCAGTGTTCTTTACCTCAAAACCTCCACTATAACCTGCAGTACTCATGCAAGCGAGGACACGGCATAGGTTTGTATTCAAATATGTATATGATCATTTCCTTCCTGCTGATGTCATCCGACATGTGCATTCATCAGCTTTACAGGAATGAAGCTGATGAATGCACTGATACCAATAATATTGGAATCAGTCCAATATTGAGTGAGACAGCTGTCGCCATAGTAATCACAAAAAGGCTGCAACTTTATTTTGAAGTTTGCATTCTCACTCAATATTGGAGCAACTCCCCCAAAAACATATGACCTGATCTGATGTAGGTGTGGTTTGTGCATATCGTGTTATCGGTGTGAGCTCTCCGTCTCTGTCACCTTCACCCCCACACACGCACAGGTGAGGAGTGTGAGCTGACGTGCAGAGAGAGCAACAACGACGTGGTTATCCTCCCCGGCAACATGACGGTAAAAAGCGTGGAGTACTGGAGGAACCCGCACAAAGTCAAGGTGAGTGTGCCGCTGCTCGCAGCTTCAGACGCACTTCACAAAGTTCCGTGATCCACCACTGCGCTGGAAGGAATTTCACGTATATCCCTCACAATGCAAAACGACAGCCCATAACTGCCTTTTATTCCCAATGCCAGCGTCTGGCAACCCTTCACACGGTTTCAGTTCATTTTTTATTGGAACAGTTGAAACGTGCTGCTGCCCTGTTGCATACCTCCGTCTTCAATATGACAGCTGCGAAATGAAGGCTTTTACTCACAGACCAGACAGACACTTGTAATATTCAATTTCCCTTCTATTTGTCATGCTAACAGAAATAACATGATGGGAATAAGCTCAAACAATACCCCGTTATCCTCTTTAACTCGGCTACTCGGCCGGTATAGCCAGAGGAGGATATTATTTAATAACATCAAAGACAGGAGAGTGCCATGCTGGAGTAAAGGAACACATTGTGTTTCTTTTGCACAAATCCTTTTTTGTTTTGTGTCAAGAGTCACGCTGAATCGGCAGGTTTTTTCTTTTGAGGTGGATGTTGGGATAGGGGGCGGGTTGTGCCATGAGGGTATGAAATGATCTGTTTTTCATGGATTCGCGTAATTGATAAGATTCGTGCTCTTGTGGTAATTCGAGACGTCGGCTTGTGCTGTTAGCCGGAGCGGACCGCGGGAGAGGCGTCAGAAAAGAGGCGGCGGTGGGGGTGCAAAGATCCAGAGGGTTGAGTGCACAAACTGAGGAGGTTGGAGAAGGTGGTGTTTTTTGCGTGGCTCTTAATGCCGTTCATCATAAACATGACCGCAGACATACACACACAAGCTAAAGCAACACATCCTAATGAAGTATCTGTCATGGCCCTCTGCGTCCGGCGCATTACATCATACTTCTAAACTCCCCTCTTAGGACTCTTCACACAGTATCCGAAAAATAATTCATGTCCGCAAAATGTGCTTTCTAGTTCTACTTTGCCGAGTTGGAGGTTAATGTTGCCCACTGTATGATGATGATTTATTGCCTTTAAACCGGTTGTGTTTCGGTTGTTAGAATGACCCACTTAGAATTCTCTCCTGCTTCTCTACCTCCACCTCCTCTAACGACTCCGCGTCCCCGGCACCCTCCTCCCCCCTCTCCCAGCAAAATTAGCCTGTCGGGCTTGCTGTGGAATTAGTCATTTTCTATATGACATTACATCTTCTGTGGTGGCGCTGAGATAGGGATCTATTTTTATGTGGTATCATTGCCCCGGGAGGCTTCTGAGGGTGAGGATCCCATACAGAGTGAGGGTTGAGGCCAGGCAACGATCATGGATTATCATGATTTACGGCCTTGCTGAGACAGGAAAAAAAAGAGTGAGAGAAATAAAAGGAGAGAAAGGGGGGAGAGAAGGAGTTTTCTGGATGACATCATCATAGCAGAGCATGAGAAAAACGAGCACTAGTACAGTAGTCGCAGAATGTTTCAGCTTTAAGAAAGAATAATGCGCTTGATCTTCCACTGTATCGCCGTCGCAGTCAACACTATACTTGCATACACCGACACAACAAACAACCCTGCAGCACTCGTTATATTAGAGCTGTTTCTCCTTCAGCTCTCGGTTGTCCTCAGGTGCTCTGTAGTTCTTTCCACCTTCAACCTCGCATCTTCCTTTTTTTTTTTTTGCATTGATTTGCTGACGGCGCTGAAATAAAAAATACCTTAGTTTGCAGCCGCAAAAGGAAAACATGTCAACTTTTTGGGATAAAGGGACACAAGGGGTCTGAGAAACGGTCTGCTCTGAGGTCAGCCAGTTCTCTGCTGTGGATGCTACTTCTGCTCATGCACACTGCTATCCAACACAACACATGTACAGCTACACACACACACACGTATGCAAACATGTGTTTTGTCACCTACACAGCCTGAACTGCATGAACCCATTTGTGCACTCAGGTACAGAATCCATGCAAAAAATGTCTTCTGTTGCATTTTTTAGGAAGAGCACAGTGGGATGGGATTCCACACATTCTGCAAAGTAATTTGAGAACATTGTGCACTTTACTTTTGCATGTGTGTGTTTCTCCCTCTCTCTCTCTCTCTCTCCAGCTCTCAGCTCTGTGCTCCCCAGGGGCCTTTGCATATCTCTCAAAAACACTCTTTTTATCAAGGAATATCTATATTTATAATAAGCTTTGTTTTAAGGTGGAATAGGTCAACGTAAATCAAAGAATCCTCTCATCTGTGGCACATGAGCGCTTTTGATATATGTTTCAACGTGTCAGTTGTGTGTGTGTGTGTATGTGCTTGTCTGTGTGTGTGCCCAGCAAGCAAGGAGAATAAGATGTAAACCGTTTGTAAGCACCAATATGCATCGATGCTTTTTCATGCTTCCTCCCTGATGTTCTTCATTTATTCGTCCTTGTTTGAACTTTTATCTGACAGAGTATAATCTGTACGATGGGACTGAAGTGGTATCCACACCCAGAGTTGCTTCATTGCATCAAAGGATGTGAGGTAAGATTTGTGTTTTCTACTTGTACAGTAATACGGTCACATGAAGGCACCGGAGGCCATAACTTTGTTTTATTTTCACGATAATTGTGTGTCTGACGTCTCATGTCCACAAATACAGTTTAGATTTGATCTTCCCTCGGTGTTCAGAAAGACTCGCTGCTAGGTGGAAGTTATCGCTCTCAGTTCCTCAGCAAACGCTCTGATTGGCTAAACTCACAAGGCGGCTCGGCATACGGGCCAATCAGGGTTCAGTATTACTATTCGTATCACTACAATTGGCTAAATTTACACTTGCTTTTACACGCAAGTGAAAATACTTTCTGTCTTTAATTTACTATTACCAACACAAGTTGGACCCCGACCTCGTCCTCTCGGCCTGAGACTTGCAAGGCAACACCATCAAAGTGTTTGGAGTTACTTCTACAGCATTAGCTCAATTGACGTTATAACATGCTTATAACAACATCTCATCTCTGTAAGCTACTTTATTAAATTTGGACTAAAACTGGAATGGATACTTTCTTCAGTGTTGGATACCAGCATCCTCCAGTCTGTTCGTCTGCAGGCAGGCTGGTGTAAAACGGACTTGACAAGATCAAGTCAGGACAGGCAGGTCTAAAAAAATCGAATCCCTCCACATGTCTGCAACATGTTTCTCCTTTGGAAGGCTGCGGGATGATCTGTTTGATGATCTTCGGCTCAATAAGTCAACAGGAGGAAGCGGCCAGTGGAGGGGCGGGGTTTACGGTTGTGTTGTCAAATGGTTGCTGGCTTGTAAATTACTGGGGCTTCTCAGTGTGGGCGGAGCTAGAGACATGGCAGCAGGGAGCGACTTCCTATTATAAGTCTACAATAGACTCGTTAGACACAAACCTCCAAGACTAAATCCACCCTCTTTGTCCACCGTATCATGTAGTACATGTACAGTAAGGTTTGTGTAACCATGCAAACTCAGCTATTGTACTTTGCAGGAAAATAACACAGCATGAAACACACACCCGCTCCTCAAGCCTCATATAGTTTCCTGAAACTTTATTTGCTCGGTTAATAGAGTTCAAGCAGGCAACCGACTGTCAGATATTGGAGTGAAACATCCCGATCAATCCGAGGGGGGGGAGAGCTGAACTTGTCAGAATATTTGAATTTACAAGAGTTTACAAATCTAAGACGGAGAGATCAAAGGCCTAAACTGTCTTTCCTCTAAAAGTGTCCTCTAAAAGTCGACTCGGCTGCACGGATGAATGATATCCTGTTTAGGCCAGTTGGATAACCTGATTGGTAACACAAGTGGAGAGGGTGGGGCCAGCCCAATAAATCACCATATTGGAGTGTTTTGTGCAGTGAATAGTTTATGGTGTCCTCAGTTTGATTTACGGGTCTGGCCCACTAAGGGCCGAAAAAGTCACAGTGAAAAATGAGGGAAATTTAATGTATCAGATTCATCAGCAAATTTATCACGGGACTTCTAAAAAGGCCATGCGTGGCACAAGAGGAAACTACCACCAGAACAAAACTCTTTCATCTTTAACCATTATTATCTAGTTAGACGACGAATTTGCAGTATTAAATCTGTTTGTTGTTCAACGCTCTCGCTTTTTTTTTCTTCTCTCTCTGGTGTAGCCGTTCATGGGAGACAACTACTGTGATTCTGTAAACAACAGAGCCTTCTGTAACTATGATGGAGGAGACTGCTGCCAATCCACTGTCAAGACCAAGAAGGTTAGTAGCACGCTTGCACCTCACGATCAACCCTGCAGACGAGAGATGATGTGGGATTAGGTGTCGGTCACACTGATCAACAGTCGGTGTTTGCTCCCGAACGCTGGCGTCATTCTAGCTCAGGGATAAATCTGAATCCCGAATCTGAGTGCTTCTTTTCTCGCTTGGATTCATCTACTTCGTCCAATTTGAGATAACACGTCGCCTTTATCAAGCCTCGTGTAAATAACTCAATACGTTGGACGTAATGACTTGAATCTGACTTTTAAAATGGTTTTGGAAAGTGCTGTAAAGCATTAGTGGTAACGTAACTGTCTACAGCGCTGACCTGCGGTGAACTCGAGTACATGAACTTCCATATTTAAAAAAAACTTTGGCAATGTTTGGAATCATAAAAAAATACATTTTAAGATTATAAAAAAAAAAAATGTGGAAAAGCATTACTGAGGTCCCCTGTAAGATGTTGTTGAAGACTGCTGTAATTCAACTCCTGGACCATCTCTAAACAGATTCTTCTCCCCTTTGCTGTGTTTCCAGCCTTAGATTACTGCTAGACAGATTACTCATTCCTCATCCAAGAGTGTTTTCAGACTTCATCAATCCTCGTTGATTTTCCACCGTATTCAGTTTCGTCATACGTACAACAACAACATCTCTTTTTTTTTTTTTTTCAGCGTTGATTCACCGTTTATATAACGTGGGTACTAATTGTGCCTTTTTTTTTTTTTTAATTTAAGTTTTTAATTTAGGGAGGGGTTTTGTCTGGCTCACACGAACCGGCTGCTGGCAGGCGATCTGATTGGAAGTGTATTGTAGCTTCTGCACTGCTGCTTGTCTGGCGTGGCCTCTGTCTGTGAATCTGGCAGGCGACTTCAGTTCTACTCCTGGCATATCCATCTGTATGTCTGGCTGGATTTATATTGCAGTCTATGCATCTCCCTGATTGTGTCAGCGTGTCTGACTCGAGAGGGAAAAGGGCAAACCGTCTTCCAGAGTACGAAGAAATAGTGCGCCGCCGCCTCTGGTTCCTTCACATAAGTATCCACTCTTGTGTCCTCAGGTAACATTTCTGTACAGTTGTTTGGCTATATAAAATCCAAATTTGCTTCAAATAGGCAATAATAACTTGGGTTTACGAGCTGCCTGGCGACAGGGGCGGTGAAGGATGTGGGTGAGAAACAGAAATGAACACTAAGACGTTAATCTGATTTGTGCATGTGATATGAGCACAGGTGAAGACCAGATGCTGGATGTAATCCCTTTGTCTTGATAGTGTTTAAGGTCGTTGCCTAATTGATGCAGCCTTCTTGCAAACACATGTTTCCTAATTCCTTGGCTGACACAAACACAGCTCACTCGCGTGAAAAGCCCAAATTCACCTGATTATCAGTTCTCCTCGACTCGCCCGGACGACCTTCCTGACAAATTTGTGATTTGTTTTATTGCACTTTGTTTTACTTTAATGTGGAATTCATTCGTCCGCATTTAAATTTCCTCCATATTTATTATTGTTCTGGTACTTGTCTTTGGTTAGGCTCTTTGGATTGGGTTGTTCATTCCTCTCGGGCAGAGCTTTTACTCATAGTCATCCCTTTTCGATCAGCTCAGTCAAAACAGAAACCGGGTATTTTGCACCTGATTCTGATTTTCCCCGAACTCAACACATGTAGCGCAGGCGGCCGAGGATGGAGCTGCGTAGAAAAAAAAAAACGTTGAAAACAAAACAAAACGACACCATATGAAACAAAAGCAATCTGTGTCTCATTTCATGTCAGTCCCTCTATTCTGCGACGCTGAATAATAAGCTCGCTGGGCGACAGAGGCAGCCAGTGTTTTCCTCTTTAGCAGGAAGCTGTGAGGAATTTGTTCCAACTTGTTTAGTTGCTCCTCGACACATCGCCTGTTTCCCAGCGGTAGTTATTTAATATTAAATATGATCTTTTTGCTTATTATGAGCCCTAAATGTTTATACATATATGAGTTAAAGTGCATATAAGACATGGGGATATTAATGAGTAATGATTTGATAAGCAACTCAGTTGAACTGAAAAATCTTGGTGTCTGACTGCAGACAGTCGACGCAGTAGACGACTCTCCTCTTCGGAAAGTCGCTGGACTTTGTCCAGGAAGCTGATAGATTTGGCAGTGTTGTTTTGAATGACTGGAGGTGCAGTGACAGCTTTTACAGTAAGCCTCTGTCTGGAGTTCCACTCAGCGGGGACGAGTTCTTGTGTGAGAGCGCGGCCTGCTGCCAACCTTAATGTAAATACATGATGTTTTTGTGCAAAGTTAAAGTGATCTAACCCCAAATTCAAACGGTTCCTCCTCGGCCCCCGTGCTGCACCCCCTCCGAGAAGTTTTAATGTAAATCGTTTTGGTAGTCTTACGTGATCCTGTAAACAGACAGACGGACAAAACAGTACGTGCAATAAGACTTCTAACTGTCCACCAGTTGCTCTGGGTCAGATGTTCTTTGATCATAAACACAGACGCTCGAGACTATTATGAGTCTCCTGGTGTCCAGTGCACCAAATATATATATTGAAGGGACCTGTCCATGTTTTAAATTATATAAAGCTACAATGTTGGATATTAGTATTAAATATTGAATCCCTGTGAGCGAGGGGGCTGCCCCTCAGCAGGCTTCCAGATGTTGGCCAGTGAGAATCTGGGCTTTTAGGGAGGTCCAGCATGAGATAAATAAGGTTTTTTTGTTTTTTAAACAGTGAATCATGCAAAGCTACTTTAGCAGAGTGCCAGAATAAAACTATAGCTTGAGAATAATACGTCTTATCTAAACCGCAGTTGACCATCAGCAGCGGTTCTGTTTCAAGAGGCCAGCTTATACCTCAGCAGCTGCACCTCGGCCCCTCTGAGGTGTTGCGGTCTATAACATCTACCTTTACATTTATTTACCCAAATACTCACAGCTTCAAACACTCTGTGCGCACTTGCATTTATGAAATTACAGCTACCCGCGGTGTGGTTGACCTCACACACACACACACACACACACACACAAGCAGGCGTAGAGCACATGATCAGTAACACCAGCCACAAGTTGTTATGTACAAGAGTTCCGCTGACTCAGTGGGAATCTTGCTCCGTGTTGTTGTCCCCAGTGTGTTGTAACATTACTCGCCTCCCGTGCCAAAACCTTTTACTTTCCTTCTGATCATCGGTAGTTAGGTGAAGAGAAGAACAGGACCCAAAATGAACCTACGTCAACCCCCCCCACCACCACCACCACCACCACCACCATCACCCAGACACACATACATTGTTTGTCCCTTTTTGTTTAACAGCAATCAGCAAAGGTTAAATAAATCATCCCCCTCGCCGCATTTGATTTATTTATTTATTAAATCAAATGCTCGTACCACAACTGCTCCCCCCCCCCCCCCCCCCCCCCC
>CAAKHC010003657.1:106764-123360 GCA_901007825.1 Macroramphosus scolopax | reverse complement strand
ATGAAGGAGCTCTGATCTTCTATTCAAGCCTCCCCTCACACACGCACACACACACACACACTTGAGAGAATGCATCCGCCCCATCTTTAATTCCGCCACCTCCCAGTAGTATTAGTCTCGGCTGCAGGTCCGCAAGCAACAGTGTCGTACATGAAAATGACATTTGGATGTCAACACAGCATTCGCCGTCACAACATGATCAAAGGTCCCGAAGATTCCCTGCCGGGCGAAGTGTTTAAGTTATTAATTTAACAGATCCATTTGCCTCCGCGGTGAAAAGTGCACTTGCTTGTTCTGATCAGCACTATGGTGAACTTGGGTGTCCTTCCCCACCAATGAACGTCATTAGATTGTATGGCTGCTACAAGAGCTTTGCATTTCGCTACTCTTCATTTCACACACACACACACTACATATTTGATGATGAAGGCTGCTTGGCTAATTGGCCCCGAGTATTGCTGCTCTTATTTGGCTGCAACCGTAGTCGTGGTTACGATCAGCATGATTATGACTTTTATTCATTTTATCTGGGCCAGTGGCACAGCTTTTTTTTTTTTTTTTTTTTGACTCATGATAGGCTGCTATAGCATTCCAAATCGTCCTCACAAGTCGGGGAACTGTACGCGACGAGCCGTACGAGTGGCGACGTAAGACCAGTTTCATTGTAGAGAAGTGAGAAGAAGAAAAACATGCAGAGAAGGTCAGACGGTATTATTTTCCACCAAATACGGAAAAAAATAAAAACATCAAAAATATTATGTAAATATTCCTAAATGTTCTTAATGGACATGAACATTCTTTTTCTTTTTGTTTCATGTATTTCATTTTTTTTTTTTTTTTACAAAATGTCCTATTTAATCAGTGTTTGTATTATTGACCTCAGTTACTGCACTTTTAGTTGCCATGTAAGAAAAAAAAAAAGTATATCTTTCAAAAAACTGTTTAGAAGCTGCTAATGTCAGAACGGTGATCTGAAACAAACTGTATGATATCCGGTCGTTTGACTCCCTGTGTTGCTATTAGATCCCTTTTTATTAGTGTTTCAGACCCCAGGAACTTCTCTCCGGCCTAAACCGACTTTTTCGTGTTGTTACTAAGAACACTCTATCCACACACCCATCCTCCATAGAGGCTTCAAAACCCCCCAAAATAGGTTACACACCAACACATTTTATGTTTAAATCTATTGCCATATATGCAAAGGTCTGGCTCGACTGCAAATTTGTCTTTTGTTTTTGCCCCTAATGTTCGTGTCGTACATCGTCTTAGGTGTAGAAGAGAAACCGAGAGGTGTCAAAAGGTGAAGGGAAGCTAAAATGAAGAAATTCCCATTAAAGACTATCAAGAGACTTTGTAACTTTTACGAGATGTAAAACTTTGTGAGGACGTTCTGAGGCTGCATCATCTTCAAAGATTGCATTTAACACTTTATATGAGAAATATGTGGCCCTGGGTAAGAATGACGTATATTATCTTTATTATATGTAATACTAGTACTCCGGATACTGCTGCTTTACATAGAAATTGTTATCAGTGGGGAGACACTGACCTGCAAGCACTACACTATGCCAATGACACGCAGTACTGTGGTTCATCATCTGACATTGACGTCACTGGAAAAGTCGTTCCAGACATTTGAACGGATGAATCGAAAGAAAAAAAAAATCCGTCATTGGATCCTTTCCTTTAATCTATAATCTGAGTTATTTAACCTCCTGTTGCTTCCTCATACTTTAACTAAAACATCCTCCTCGACCGATACTTGTATCAACAGTCAATGTCTGGATACAACAAGTGATTGTTATCAGAAAGAGGTACAGCCTGCAGAATGTGACAGCATGTCAACTTGAACAAAAAAACAAATTCTAATCTCAATATCGGGGAAGGTACCCACACTTCATAGCTCACCAAAATATTAACGGAAGGAAACATAAGATGGCGCATTAAAAGAGAACATCACCTCTATACTGTAGTCATCACAGGATCACTTGCTGTACCTCATGCCTGTAATGCTTGCTGCTTCTATATTTTTGGTATTTTAGTGAAATTTTTTGCGTCTCATAATAATGGTGTAAATAGTAGAACTATTTATTGAGAGTTTTAAGTTATATTTAATGTCCATGTAAGTTATTTTTTACATTGTTCTTACAAAACAGGTTGTGAGTCAAAACTTTTCCTTTTTTTTTTTTTTTTTTTTTTGTCTCTGTCATCACAGTCTGTTGTGATCAGCTGTTCAGCGTTGATCGGACACACAGTACACGTCAGGCCCACGACCGCACGGCAACTCTCCTCATTGGTCATTAAGTGTAGATGGACACTGCTTGCAAAACCAATGAAGATTCACCACATGTGTAAATGTTACTGAGTGCAGTGTATCTTTTCCTTTGTAAAACCAGAATGTAAAGTTTTTTTTTTTTTTCTTCATTTGCCTATTTTTTTTTTTTTTTTTTTAAATAAACAGCCATACATACAAAGAGTTGTGGGAGGAAGAAGAAGAAGAAAAAAAAGAACCAAGTATATATAACGTGAATTCCATAATAATGCAAATTATGTTTTGAGAGCCGATGTAAAGGCCGAAGGAATTTATGTACACAGCCGGCTGAGGGCAGGAGACACGGGCAAGGGGAAAAAAAGAGGGATCAAAATGAAGGAAAAGAAGGACAGGAGGTCAGAGGCAGCCGAAGGTGCCCCAGATAGTGCGTTCATGGATGGGAGTGAATTAGAAGGTGAGCAGAGAGAGAGAGAGGTAAGGATGGGTGGGCTGCTTTTCCTGGCCTTTCTTGCTATTTTTCCAGGTGTGAAAGTGTGTACTCACAGAGGCTGCCCCTGGGCCAGGGGTGGCCGGCGCCGACTGGCAACAAGCCGAGGCCAATGAGTCAGAATTTCTCCCGGGGGTGGCAGCCATCCCTCTCTGGGACACCCACCGCCCCTCCTCCCCTCCTCCGCCTCCCGACTCCTTGACACACTGCCTCATCTGTCACTGTCAGGTATGCCTGCACAGGGCAGCCAGTGTCGAGCCGGCCCTGTGAAAATGAGAGAGGATGTTTGCCCAGCTTAAAGAGCCTTTTGAAGTTAGGCTGAAGGAACACAGTTCTCCTCACCCGGAGCCGAGCTTATCTCATACAGTCATATGATTTGTATTGCAGCCATTTTTTTGGACAGGCTTTGATATCGCTCCGTATTTTTCCCACCAACAGTTGCTGCTTTGTTTTCTAATTTAACACCTGGTTGTTGCATCGCTTGTCTAAAAAAAACGGCATAACCTTTGTGGTGTGTAACTCGTTTCAAAGAAATGGGGAGTGTAAGAAAGAGTGTTTGAAGCCCTGATGTTTTTTTGCTCAGATCCTTGTGGAGAAAAATACTGATGTGCCATCTTGTTAAAAGACATTTTTCTTTGTGTATTGTAACACATGAAGTACCTCTCACAGGCCTCTGGTTATAGAATAGTCCACTTATGTCTGTCTCCTAATCCCTCAATAAATACAAAAGGTGAATTGTCCTTTTTTTGTAAGTGGGAAGTACAAAAAACAAGTGTATTTACATATTACGTGGATATCTAGTGGTATTACAGCAATGTTTCGTACCCAATTGCTCAACAAATATATTTTAAGATGTAAATAATAACATTATATGATGATTGTATTTGCAAAAACAATGTGCTAACTGTTTGGGAGTAGCTCTCGGATTGATTTTTATCATAGCTATTATACAAAGAGATGAACCGTGAATATGTTGTATATCGTGTCAAAGTATCACCTGCAGCAGAGAAAGAAAAAAAAAATAGTCCTGTGATGCTTTGCCACACCACTCTGTTGATAATGGCTCAGTAGAAGCACTGTTGTCAGCCATCGAAACCCCGAATTCATCCGTTGAACCATAAACTATTTATTGGGTCTGAAGAGTCGATTGATTTGATCCTCGCGATCGAACTCGAGCGCCGCTCCTTCTTACGCGTTGGGAAGTTTTATTTCAAATTTTGTCTCCGAGTATCAGCTTTCATTCCTCCTTTCTTTCCATTGTATATTGAGTCGTATCCCTACGCCTTGTTGAGTTTGCTGAGAACTTCACCAACACTGTACAGGAAGCCATCAGGAGTCTCTCGCCCTCTCTGTTGGCCTCCTCTCTCTTCGGTTCTATTACAGTATGCACTTTTTCAGGCACATATACAACATATTGGACTTTTATGTTTTTCAGTTTTTATGTTTGTCTCTGTTTTCACAGTTGCAATTATATATATTTTTGGTGCTCTGGTACATGGCAAGACATGTCTGATGTGTACTATATTTTCATAAGGAAGAGTCATAAAGATGAGTATCATGTTCATTTTGCTGTCATTTATTGTGTAAAAATAAAACACTGGTTAAAGTGAACATAAGTTGCGGGCGTGTGGTCTTTCTTGTGTGTGTGTGTGTGGGGGGGGTTTCTTCAAATACGTGTTTAGAGTATCTTCATTAAGTCATTGATGGCCGCTGATTTATTGCAAACTAGTGTCCGACCGATATATCGGTCCACCGATATGGCGTTCTTTTTTATATCGGAATTTATATCGTATCGGTGAAATTTGTCCCGATATAAAAAAAAAAGAAAAGTCAAAAAGCACGTGGTGGTCAAAGCACATTGGTGGTGTAATGATATAGTAGAGTAGAAGTAAAAGTGTGGAAAATACTCCATTGAAGTAAAAAAACCTCAAAATGTTCAGTAATTGAGTAAATGTACTTAGTTACTTTACACCACTGACCCACATGGAGATAGACAGGAACGCCCATATTTGGCACAGTCTAGCCTAGTTTCTAGTCTACTCCACTGCCTGCATTGCAACTGTAAAGTGTGTTACTTTTCAGAACACAGTAGTACTAGTAAAGAGTAAATTAACTGTTCTCTAGTATCTGTATATGTATATATACATATATATATATATAGTATATGTCAAATGTTTTGACCTACAAGCAGCTTGACTGACAAGTGAAATAACATTGTTAAGTCTTGAATAAAGACATCGGTATAAGAAAGCAGCTGTCTGTACTACTGTCATTGTGACTGTACCATTGCATAATCATATAGGTGCAAAATCTTTGCCGCACAGAAAAGGCCTGTTTTCATTCCAGTAAAAAAAAAACATATCGGTTGCATATCGTTTATTGGTGATTGCCCCCTCTCTAAAATCGGATATCGTTATCGGTCACAAAAATCCCTATCGGTCGGACACTATTGCAAACACACAAAAAAAAAGGTGGTTGTGTAAGAGCGACTCATTCTTGAAGCTATCATTGATACATTGGCAGGGAAATGAGAGTGCTGTTCCTGGCACGACGGTGACGTTAATGACCTAATTTGTGAGAATGAACATCAAGCTACTGATTTTTAAAGTGGACTTAATGTTGCATGACTGGAAAGAAACTGGATCCGAGCTTAAAGGAATAGTTTGTTAAAAGGGAGGTGGAAAAAGAAAATGCTTCCCAGCAGCTCACATGCAGAGAGCCGTACCCACCTTCAGTTAATTACATAAATTAGAGTAATTCATAGGGGATAACTGTCTATTAGTTCAGTGACTGATTTCCCCCCACTTTCCAGCTCAATGTAAATATTTTTCACCGGGGTTCGTATGGCAAATTGGTTCAAACGTGGGAAATGGGAAGAGTTCTGCTGCATTCTTCAACCTCCTAACTACAAATAGGATTACAGCCGCTTTCACCTGGGACTCATTTCTACCATCGTGCTACAAGAATTTCCGATTCAGAATATTGTGCAACTTCCACTGCACAGGGTTCCTACCCCAGGAACTTCTCTTCAGAGGGATCACAATTGGTTCAGGCAGGACTCGTGAGTCATGTGCATGCGCGTCGGCTGATCAAACCCATCTCAGATGAATGACGTTCCGCCTCCTAACGTCAACAAAGCATTATTCAATATGCTGCTGCATGTCGGGCGGTGATGGTCTGACCTGCTTATCTCCGTCTATCTAGGTTTCACTTTATTACTGGAATGCGAGGAAGAAAAAAGTCCGGGTGTAAACAAGGATGTAGTATCAGACCAGGAGACAAGAAGTGCGTCAGGCTTTGAAGCCGATTGGACATAGTGGTCAAACCGTGTAATTACGTCTGTAGCGTCGGTCGTGTGACGCACACTTACACCCCTTTTTTCTCCACAGACTTACATTGTGCAACAGAGGAGTCTGTAAATAGGCGCTGCATGAAACATTAAAGCAACTTTTATTGTAAACAAGTGAAAGTTAATATTATTTAATGTTACTCACCAGAGTGTGAAGGTCTGGTATGTAGATGGAAGCAGCTCCTTACTATTCCTCAGATCAAAAATGAAATAAATAACCAGCTTTGCCAGGGTTTTGTTTACGTCCATGTGTGCTAGCTTTCTGACGCAGCGCTCCGTTTCTCGGCATTCCCGGCCCCCGAGAGGAAGAGTGTGAAACCATTGCTTGACTTCTTGTTATTGCTTTCACCTGTGTCCGTCTGCTAATCAGTCCCGCCTGTGCTGCCCCGTTCCCTTTGTTTCCAATCAGCTCCTCGCCTGCCCCTCGTCTTCTCACACCTGGTTCTGGTTGTATCAGTTCATTTTTTTGAATTCAGTCAGACCAGGTCTTTGTCAGATCCTCTGTCAACTTTCTGCCAAACTTCAGCTCCGTCTCATTTTCTCCTCACAGTGTTTCCTGTTTAGCCTCCTGGTCGGCCGGTTTGGTCGGAGATTACCTGAGGCTACGCTCTCATTGTGAGCCACATTGTTCAATTCAAAGGTTTTTTGTTTAGAGCGGATGTGTCCAACTAACTTGACGGTTCACATTCATAGCTCCAAGTGACCTGTGTCTGAATCCAATGTGACCACCATCTGTCCTCATATTTGTGGACCCACTCGTGGTGTCCAACCTGAGACAATAGACGCGCCGTAGTAACTGTGTGCTGTGGGATGTTGCTCTGGAGGACGGCAAACAGTTGGTCGGCTGCATGTGACGATCCCTCCATCGCAGCTCTCACAGCTGTTATTTCACCCACAGTTTTCTGTCGCACTGCATCTCCTGGAACATGACGACGCCGCTCAGAGAGGCCGAAAAAGCCACATGGATTCCGATATGACCGCTCTAATTCATGCGGCATAGCCACATATTGGATATGCATCTAAAAGGGACTCAAATCTTACATGAAAACATCATATTTCTGTGTGCATACATCCCTGGAAAAAATCACTTCAGCCTTGTGATGCGCCTCAGTTCCAGTCTTATCTGTGTCTTCTATCTTAAATCAATCATAAGTTGTTCAGTACCTGCTCGCCTGCTGAGTCTTCTGCATGTCGGTCCACCTGTCCTCACACTCTATATCACTCTTGTGCAACAACATATGCATGTGTATGTGACAAACAAAAGGGGGGCCGAGGCTTCACCCTCTTCTTTAGTGTAAGTCCAGACGGGTCACCCGACAAGGCCTCTCATGTCATGAGAAACTATTTGTTTAATGTATACGATATAGGAAGCATATGAAGAGATGGACCTGCGATGGATTAGGGAAGATGTTGTGTTCCCTCCCTGCCGAGCGTCACACGGATGTGTTAACACAAAAAGTTAATATTGAAACATCACAAATTGCATTTATTTTTGTTTTAAAACAAAAAAATGTGCTGCAGTTTATTGATTTGGAAGTCATGGATACTATTGGTCTCAGATGTGGTTGTTCCAACATGTGTTAGCACTTTCAAGTGGAAAGCACCAACAACCAGTCCGTCGGCTTCTTCTTCTTATATGAGGTTAACACACCACAAGACGAGCAGTCGAGATTACACGAGGAGGGAGAACGGGAGGATCGGGTGCTACGATATTCAAATTGGCTGTAACTTGGAGTAGTGTTTGGGTCATTATGTGGTGTTTTGGTTTTTATGGCTACATTAGAAAAAAAAAAAGAACTGGAAGCAGCTTCGAGGTACGTGATTGTCAAGTAAAGCATTTCGAAGAATTAAAATTACCAGGAAGGAAAAAATAACTACCAGGTGGCAAATAACCCTGACTGCTCGTGTAAATTGGGAGAGTTTCACAGAAAATCATTAGGGAATAAACAGGGAGAGCGTCTGATTTGATGACTTCATCTACGTATCGGTCCACTGCAATGATGAAAGGAAGATGTTCCGATGTATATACATTTTAATATTTCACATTCTTCAGAAAAAAGACAATCAAAGCCACATAATACAGATGTTTTACAATTTAAAATGTACAATATAATAATTTATAGTACAATTTATAGAACATGAGATGAAAATAGTGGAGAAAAAAAAAAAGGCAATCGTCTTGTCTTCTTTGAAACGAGATCCACGGCCTCGAAGATGATGACGCTGGGCAGAAGAAGGGGATTTAAAGGGCCGCGGCTGAGCCCTACAATCACCGAATCTTCACCACAAAGAGTACAGTACTTTACAGAACTCAGACTATTGATGCTTCTCAAAACTATTGTCATATATAAACCAACCCCCCCCCCCCCCCCATGTGACCTTTGTGACCTTTGTGACTTCCACCAGCGTCAACTGATCGATGTCACAGGTCACATTCCAAGGACAAGGTCTAACTTCCATTGCAAGCATGTCACCTGGGTTTGCAGAGAACTGTTAATATTCATGTTAGCAACGGTTTTAGGTTTGTTTGCTCGGGGTCGACTGATGAGGTGAGCTGATGGAGAACATCGCCTCCTGTCAGAAAGTCGTAGCTCGTTGTGGGTAAAAGGTCTTTGACTTGTTGGCTTTAACTGTGTGATATCAGTGTTCTGTGCATGTTCGGTTGGTTCAGTCAACAGCAACACGAGCTGCTTTAAGATCGAACCTTTCTGCTAACTACGTTTTACAAAGATTCCCTGGCCGGCTTCCTGTAAGACTTTCCAGCAGAGAGCCTTCGAGGCAAACTGCTGTCACTACTGGAACACAAGGTAATGTGTTTCTTCTGCTAAGGTTTCTTTGTGGTTTGCAAGATTATGCAAAAACCAACCAGACGGTTTTCAACGAACTTGTTGGAGAGGTGTTGCATTTGGCGGCGATTCGCGCTCTGAGTGTATTTTCGCCAGCTGACTAGCAAAACATTGCGCGTCACTCAGCAGGGTCGTCTGTACTCTCAGTTTCAACCCATGACCTCCTAGTAAAATGACTGAGGTGTGTCTCTAAGCAGTTTCTGACTTTATTCGTAGTACGGAGGTGCAAGATATTGTTGTTACACTTGGGGAACTGCATCCTGGACTGTCCCTTCCTTTGCTATGGTGCATATTCAGCAATAGAAATCATATTATTATGATATGCTGTATCTATATTATTCAGCCCCAGTTCATATAATATTATGAACAGCTGTCAGTATTACCCAGTATACTCCAAAAGTACTACAAATTTGCAGATTGACCTTCAAAATAAATTAAAAACCTCCTTCAATATAAAACATTCAAATCAACACGAGGGGAGGATTTACTGCAGAGCTGTTGTATTATATTGTATTTTATCTAAGTGTCCCTAAGTTTGTGTTTGTGGGAAGTTTGTGTTTTCACATCTAAATGACTGAAACCAACTAAAGACTTTCCAAAAAGCTGTTTACCGTAATAAATGAATCATAATTAAAATCACATGTCTCATCAGTTTCCGCTTTATGAGAAATGCCGCCCGGGGCTCCGTTCTTTTTTTTTTGTTTTTTTTGTTTTATGATTATGTGGGAACATTCTCTCCCGACAACGTTCTGTGTTTGAGTTTGTGCCATCATATTGACCGCATTTGTATGTTGGTTCCAGATATCTGCTATCGGCCTCCTCGATGGTTAATAATCGGTATCGGATCAGGAAAGGAAAAAACATCAGTCGACCCCGAGTTTGCACACCGCACCCATTAAACTACATGAAGCATTTATTGTCAGTGTGGCAAAAGCATTGTACCGGGTGCAAAACAAATCCAGGTCCACATGACGTGGTGTCTTAAGGTTCCGAAATTCAAGCGCTGAATTTAGCACGGACTTAAATGTTCATGGATGTATATGATCTTTGAATGACGCCACGTCTGTCTTTGCATAATATCGACAGGCTGGTAGTTGACAACGTGTCAATCCTGTTACCACACAAAGCCCAAATGCCCCCCCCCCCCCCCCATGAATTCATCAAACGTAATGGCAGACTAACAACAGGTTTTTTCTCACTTCCATATTATAAATCCATGAAGCAAAAATCAAAACCATTTCGTCGATGAGCCTGAAAACATGTAAGTGATGTTCAAATGGCTTTAACACGTCGTTATTACTCCTTTCAAAAGAAGGCAGTAAAGGCAAAAACGTTACACTATTGGTTTTTCCTTTTTTTACTCTCTTTTAAGTGTTAGCTCAAAGCACCGAAAAGGAACAACAATATTACATTCAAAGTATTTTTAGCCAACCAGTTGACCTCTCGGCTGAAGGATATTTTACATGTTCGCACTGCAGTTTCTCAATAATATGTGCAATCGCTGGCATTTTGCAGTCCAGAAATATCTTTTGTTTTTGTAATCTTCTGTCTTACGATAAAAGTAAGTCACACAAAGATCTGTTTTTTTTTGGTAGCTTTAACACAATGTCCAGTGATTTCTGAGGTTTTTAGGCTCTCCTGGTTTTCAAAGAACACCGTTCGCTTGAGAGATACCTTCTGCAGGGTGATGTGACGAGTTACCATCAATCGATGATGTCATTTTGCAGGGAAAAAAAATACGCACTGCTCGTCTCCGGGCTCCTGTCTCATCGGAGTTTGGTGCTGCTATATGTGTTACGCTGTACAGAGATGAGCTTTTCCATGCAGGTGGTACGACTGTCGTGTAAGGAGCCGTGCCACGTGGTGCTCGGAGGCCGGCCCTCCTCGCTCCGGCAGTAGACATACGCCATGGTGTCTGTGCGGCTCTGGATGTGGCTGCTGCGCAGGAGCGACCGGCAGTAGTGGCTGATCTTCTCCACCCTTCGAAGAATCAGGTTGGCCTTTCTATCGAACGAGAAAAAAACAAAAGATCCGAGCTCAAAATCACCCGAAAAACTTAATTTCATATCTCATTAACAATAAAATTGAAACTCTTCATGAAACTGGGTGCATGTGCAAATAAAAAACAAAACTTGGGACACACAAACACACACACACACATCAAGGTAGGACATTCATTTCAGCACATTTGGGGGGTGAAGGCTGAGCGCTAGCCCCACACTGTCACGTCTCCTAATACCACTCAGTACCTCAAGAGGTTACATCCGTCCCGTGGCTCTACTCCAGTTTCTCTCCAAAGCTCTTCACTTACCAAGATTGAGTCACTGTAGCATGCAGATGTACTAGAGGACCTTTAGCTAGTTATCTTTCTCAGAAGCTCTTTGCCGGTGGCGGCAGGAAAAATGGAA
The DNA here is from genome assembly GCA_901007825.1 of Macroramphosus scolopax. Classification (NCBI taxonomy): domain Eukaryota; kingdom Metazoa; phylum Chordata; class Actinopteri; order Syngnathiformes; family Centriscidae; genus Macroramphosus; species Macroramphosus scolopax. The sequence goes on along the minus strand of CAAKHC010003657.1, from coordinate 111,998 downwards.
CACCCCCCGGATCGTAACCAGCAGCTGGGAACAGCCACCCCATGAAGGAAACTCATTCTGGCTGCGGTGATCCTCTTCTTTCAGTCACTATGTATGTTGCCCCCTAGTGGTTCGGAGTGCGAGTTTGTTTATCTTCGATAACGACTGCATGTGCATTCAAATCTGTGCTACAGCTGCTAGTCTTGGCTAGTGATGTGCACGGCTCCTCTGCACGGACGCGTATTTGATGCGACAAAACAAATGCATTCACAAAAAGCGGCCGACGAAGCAGCGTGACTGCATTTGCACCATCGTTAGCTTCGTGCCTGCACAAAGCTTTAAGTGACGAATTGGAAAAAATACATCTAGTTTGAAAACTATGGCATGCAGAGGCATGTTGAAGTTTCAGATGCACTGCAGACGAAACTCCAGGGAGAGGAATACTGAGAATTTTGTCTTCAGGTCCTGATTCAGGACACAAAAGGAAACATGTGCCAGCTGAATTTAGAAAAAGATGTTTGCAAAACCGGAGAGAAGACTTCCAGAATACACCTATAATATGTATTCATGGTTGCTAAGTTCATGCAGATACTGAAATGAGGAAAACACACATGGAGAAGGGCAAAATTCCATTTGTTTGAAAAGCAGTGTCTGCAGAGCATCAACATCTGTCTTCAGTTAAGCAAGGAGCACAGACATCCTTTTCACTTATTTGCAGAAAAACGGGGGAAACATTTTCTCATTTCCCTTAAATTCTTATGTCTGAAACAACAGAATTCCAAAAACATAATCAAGAGAGGCTCGCAAGCATGTGAACGAGGGACAAATTAAACATAAAATTATTTATGATTATGAGCAAACAAATACAAGAAAAAGGGAAAAAAAATAAAGAACTTTTAAAAACAACATAAAAATCAGGGAGACTGATGCTTGGAAACAGAAGTATTATTTTGTGAAGCAATATTGATTTGTGTTTACCGAAAGGCTAAAGAGAATCAGTCATCATCTCCTCGCAGATCGAGTCCACAGAGGAGCACAATTATGAAAGGAGCTAGTGTTCGGTTGTAACAATACTTGTGGACGTTTGGGGGCTCCGGGGATTCTCGGTTCCTGGAGGACTGCTGACTGCGCTTACGTTTCACTTGGCCATTCTTTTACCTTTTAAAAGGCACCACCAATAGAGCTGGCTTGTAAATTACCCCAACAAGGCTCAACCCTGCCAACAACAGGCAGTAAATAATCCCTGCTCGCTCATCCAAAAGACCCCCGCTCACAGCTGCCCACACACAAATGCACGTACACAAACACACCATCCGACCACCCCGAATCCCTATATTAGGTCCCGATAGCCAACCCGTGCCTCCCACCCCCCTTCTCCAATCAGAGAGAAGCATAATCTTCCTACTGACCTAAGTTATTCCACAATTATTATATTATTTATGGCTTGAAAGGAGAGCTTCCAGGCAGCGGGGGTGGACAAACAAAAACATTGGGCCGTAACTTAAGATCTTGTATTGCCCTCATCAGCGCTGGACCGACTTGCCTTGTCAGACTCGCACATGTAAATGTTTTGTTCTAAAAAAAGTACTGTTTATTCTTCCTCTCGCAGTGAGTCAGTGAGCTTCCCCTTTGTCTCCGTGCCGTTGTAATGCCTCGGTGTCGGCCCACACGGAAAAGCAATCAATGGGATGCCCCTGTGAAGGGAGTGATGGGTAAGGGGCTGTTGTAGATATGGAACATTTTTACGGGCAGAGGAGGAAGTTGAGTTAGTGTTAGCTGACTATCAAATTTAGTGTTTTGGCTTGGCTGTCAACCCCGTTCTTGCCTCACTGTGGCAACGAGCGGAGCGACTGTAACCCCGCGGTGACCTTGCCCACTCGCTTCCCAGTAGAGGCACTTAGGATGAGGAGAAGAAAGTGGAGGACGGGGCAATTGTGTAATGGTGCTTCTGCTTAGGGGTGGTGGTGGGTGGGGGGGGAAGGGCGACAATGCCATGAGAAATGGCTTAATCTGGCAGAGCCATTTCACACAGCCTCGGCTTTTGTTATGTAAGAAACCTCAGGACGACTGTTATTGATTTTAAGTATGTCAAAATAAGTCTAGACGAGAAAACAATTGCTACATTATAGTACTTAGACATCAAACAGTAAAAAAAAGGGGGAAATACTTTAAATATCTTCCAGGCGAGCGTGACAAATGTGCTGTCGTTTGAATGTTCTCACCTGGGGCCCAGCTCGTCCTCGCTGCGCCAGACAAAGTCTCCAAACTTCTCGTAGTGGGAGTTGTAGTGATGCTGGACTCGGTACAGCAGCGGAGGAGGGATCTCCATCAGCGTGTTGTAGGCCATCTGCTGCTCCTTGCCGCTGGTGTAGCCGTTGTACAAGTTGTACACCTTGTCTGCGAGCTCTGGGAGACGGTGAAAGACAGGGAGGGGAGTCCAGAGGTTGAGAGAGCGGCAGCTGAGGCTTCTTTTCATTCCCCGATACAGGTCGAGCTTCTAAAGGTTTTTCACCGTATGAGAGCGTGAGTTAAACTTTGTGGGGTCGTTATGGAGTTCATTGATACCACCTGGCTCCTCGGTACGTCTGGCTTTCACAACAACAGTTGTCAGGGTGGTTGGAGTCACACGGGGACACACAAGAACAGTTTCAAAGACCCCGACGACGGCAGTTTGCTCTTGGACTCTTAGCGGCTGGTGTTCCAACCGCCAGGAGCCCCGACAGACAAAGTGGGATGTACGACCTTGATAACAACCACACGCCTTCGATTACACAAGTATCTATAAGTACATCCATCCTGAATACTTGTGCACATCTTGAACTGCCTGTTAAAGTCCCAATATTATGACATGTGGCTTAATGTTATAACAATAATATGTTCTATATGTTATGAGATAAAACCAGATGATGAATTACGGCTGTAGTGAATTTATAGTGAGACTTAAAATAGCCGTCTGTCGAGGGATGTTTGGTGCCAAATACATGATTGTGTTTGAAAGAAATTACAGATGTTAGTGATGTATGAACACCAAGCACACAGTTTGATAAATTGGGATGTTAAATGATGTACGAGATGTGCAAAAGAGAGGAAATTATAAGAGAAGGCGAGGGATTACCTTCGGCTCGACTGTCGTCCACGATCGGGCAGGACGTCCGTACCGACACCACGCTGGACTCGGACTGACTCCCCCGGCTGTCCACTGCATAGAGAGTAAACCTATATATCACAGGGAAGCAACAAAACCACGTTTATTGTTTGTTACCGACATCTCAAGAGCGATTCAGGTCTCAGAACAGAGCAGGAACTACTCAGAAAAACAGTTTAGGAGCCATTAGTGTACCCTTGAGCAAGATAAACTCCCAGGATCCTGTTTTAAAGGCTTCGTGCAGAAACATAATTCATTCCTCATTGAATGTAGACTGAGAGTAAGCGCTTTCCGTCTGAAATTTGTGGTTGATTCTTTTTCTCAGAGAGCTTTGAATGAGATGAGACGGTGGTCTTGCTAGGTAAGATAAATGTGCACGACCATAGACCGACGTCAAAATACTTTCCCAGAAAAGGTCTTACGAACAAGCAGGCGAGGATCGTAGGATATAATTATATCTGAGAATGAGCGCAGCACGACGGGAGAGGAGAGTGGAGTAACAGTCTATCTGGCCCGACTTCAAGAGCTCTATAGGGACACGGCTGCTCTTCCTGATGTGTCAAACATCAGAATGTTTTGGACCTCTCAGTTCCCCGATAAGATACCGCAGTAAACACCGCAAGACAAATGCAATGTGAGACAAGACAATGAGGAAATGTAATGTAGCTGAAGTGCGGAGGGACCACACGGCTCAGAACCGAAAACAAATGACCTTTACTTGTCCTTTTGAAAATGCCAGACTGTCTGCTGTTGGATGAGAGACTAAACTGGTCATCCTGGATATAAAGGAAAAGGATCAACGGTGGCACACATGCAGACATCAATATCCTTTTCGTTGGAAAGGAAAGAGAGAGAGGGCGACTTTCCCGCTGCCGTCCCGATGTTTGACGCCTGCAGCCGTAGCCATAGCAACCGGAGACACCAGACCAAGGAACACATGGCAGCAGCTTTTACTATTACGCACCTCAGACAAAACAGAACACTGACGTTGCTCGTGAGCGCATTCGACAAAGCTCAGCTGTTATCGAACCGACCGTCGAGCAGAGGTAGCCGACGTCGGTAGGTCAAAGGTCAAAATTTCAGGTGAAGGTTGTTTTACGAGTTGCGATTCTCTGAGAGGAAAACAGGAATCGCACTTTGCCCCGCATGCAGGAGAGGATTCGAAGAAGTGGCTTGAGAAATGTTCGCAGCGCTAAAAGTATTTTGGCAGCGTTTCCGCAGTATCACCACTGTAAAAACAACAAAATGACAAAACGCAAACCACAAAACGCAGTTAGAGAAAAATGAGCAGCTGATATGGCATTCCAAGTATTTAGCAAACTCGTAGAACTGCAGGAAAATAAAGCAATTTTAATATTGTTTTTCTTCCTAAGCCAATTTGGTGTTTTTAGACTTTAAGTAATGTCTTTTGATAGATGTCCCAATCCTGACAAAAGATTGATTTGTTTGTAATATGACCTGCCAGGGCATTGCTCACATTTGTCTCATCTTGTTATTCATCAGGGTGGATGTGGTCGTCCCGAAGAACCTCACAAAAGACGCACGAGCCTCGATGGCTCCTTTGCCCAGCAAAACAATGCCGGCATGTAAATGTCACACTGTTTAAATCATGTGGCCACATGACATGCAGATGGATACAATGAGATGGGAGAGGGGAGGTGGCAGGAGGACAGCGAGGGGAAGCGGGGATTCTTCCAAGACATTTTGTTAAAAAGTTTGTCTCTGTGCTGTTTGAGTTGTTTAAAATGTTGGCCTCGACGACAAAAGTATGTCCAGTAATACCTGCCAGGAGATTCAGCCTCTCAAATGACTCAACTTCGGGGATTTAGTTTGGTTCAAAGGAGGCTGCATGCTCGTTGTGCAAGGAGCCTTGACACATGACAGAAAACATATGAGGAACATTTTTGAACGTGTTGAATGTGTTGACGCCAAAAGAACCTGGGCCAGAGGTTGGGATTCAGACATAGTAGCAGTAAAGGGGGGGGGGGGGGGGGGGGGGGGGGGGGGGGGGGGGGGGGTGAACGGAGGGCAGCGATGTAAGACACGTCGGGGAGAAAGAAAAGAAAACGGTGTAGCGGTGCAGAGTGAAATGAATGCAATGGACTGCTCA